>PVJA010048111.1:0-14344 GCA_004027025.1 Myocastor coypus | reverse complement strand
GACCCATCTTGGATTCAGTTAAGGCCTTCTTGCTACTTGCTCCATCTGTACATCATGGAAGGAAAAAGGGATTTCTCTGCTCCCTCCAGGAAGCACCAGGAAGGCACTAGTTCTCTTCATGTGTTTCCTCTCTTGTGAACTACAACTCCCATAAGCCTCACCTCCAGATACTGTGGAGATTATCAGTAGAAGAACTCATTCCGTGCATTCCACTTGCATGTGATAATCATTGTATGCACGCTTCCACTGGTTGCTGGAAACAATAAAGTAAAATGAGGACGTATTAGTTAATTTCATAATTGTAATGAGAAATCAAGGGCTCAGAGATGTAGTTGAACACAAGTACCTCTAAATAAAACCACTAGAAGTTCAAGATTTTTAAATTTTCTGTTTTCATACCATTCTCTCAATGAGCTTTAATTCATACATTGGTACATAACATTAAATTACACAAATTTGAGTACAGAATACCACATTGGAATAATAATTCCTATAGTTCTCATTCTCTTATAAAAGAGGAAAAGCTCAATAGGTTGTCAAGCAAGATATTTTGAATTTGTTTCGTTTATTAATTCATTTATTCACCATGACTCTATTTCCATGAGAATGTAAAATTGTTCAGGGAACAGATTTTGCCTCTCATTCTTTTCTTTTCTTTTCTTTCATTTTTCTTTTTCTTTTTTCTTTTCTTTTTTTTTGGGGGGGGCCTATTCAGACCACCATGGTAGCCAAGCTGGCATGTCATGTGGTGCTGGGGATCAAAACTACATGCTTGCCTAAGCTTGCCTAAGGAGGCACTTTAGACCACTGAGCTATCTCTCTGGCCCCCAAATTTTGCCTCTGTTGTTACCAAGGTGATCACTATCAAAAGAACACCATTTAGGCATTCACATATTTGTTATTTAAATGAGTAAGTGCTTGAAAGTAATCATATAGTACTTTATATAATAACCTTAGATAACATATAAAACAGGCCACATATTTGTTATTCATTCACATATTTGTCATTTAAATGAAAAGTGCTTGAAAGTAATCATGTAGTACTTTATATAATAACCTTAGATAATATATAAAACAGTCCACTTGACAAGTTTTAGAGATATGCTTATCTTAAATTCTAATCACAAAATACGAGTTTATAAAATTCCACAAATAGTATCATCATAAATATAAAGATTAAATTTGTATGTATAAACCAGAAAAATCAAACAGATGCATAACTCCAGCCAAGTAACTAGATTACGTAGAATTACAGGTGTTTGTGTAGCAAAGATGGAATTTGAGTTCCAAATTCTTGTTTCATTATAATTTCTAGTGGTAATTATCTGCTGTCTTGTCAATCTCACAGTAATTTCTTACATTGTCCTTAGCTGAAAAAAATGGTGCTCAGTGACATGAAGGACATCAAAAAAAGACGATTTTGACCAATAAGATAGACAGTGAGGAAGCAAATGTGCAAAGAGGCCCTAGATGTGAATTCTGGACTGATGATTGGGTGATGGTGGGAGAAAGTGAACTGGGGAAAGCACTCCTGAAGCAGGAGCATTGAGAGAAGGTTCTGGAATTACACCCGGGCAAAGGTTGATTCCTATGCACATAGCATCAAGCACTCTTTGAGGGGATGATTCAGGAAATGTTCCCTCATTTTATTTATTGTTTTATATCTGGAAAGAGTTGTCTGGTCTTACAGTGCTTTTTCTTTTCCAGAAAATACATGAAACTTTTGGTTAATTTATAATTGTTCTTATTCCCCCTTTACTGCCTCTCTCTATATACATTGATTTTGTTTTGCTTAGTTAATTCTGTAAGAAAATGTCTTTTTGAGAGGACAACTAAATTTTAAAATGATAAAAAAACAAAACAAACTAACCTTGTAAGTCGGATGGGGGATGACACAGCAAAAGTTGGCGAAATATCAGTTCTAAGAAGTTAATTTTTTGAAAGATAAAATGGCGAGATAAACACATGATTTGAAAGCAACTGACCTTTACTTGGAAATGATATTCACATTTGAAAAACATCAGCGACATTCTGGCTATAGTTTAACAAACACATTGCATTCCCTGTTTGTAGTGCCACAGAATGATTTAATTCAGTAAGAGAAAGGACGCACCTAGATATTATACCAACAGCTCAAGAATACAACCTATGGCTACTCTGGGTAGTAAGGTAATGTCAAAGAGAGATTCTCAGCGGCAAAATATAGGCTATGGATGGAGAAAGAGTGAAAGAAACACTACAATATCAGGTTGAAGAGAATGCGTTGGCTGCAATATTTGTCCCATCTTGGCATTATGTTTGTTTGTTTGTTTATTTATTTATTTGGTATGGGATGTCACTATGCATCTTACATTCATAGTGATCCTCCTGTAGCTAGGTACCCCCACATCACTGTGCCTGCCAGGCAGGAGCTTAGACCGCTGAACTATCTCCACAGCCTTATCCTGGTATTTTTACTCCTGTTGATTTTTCAGCGGTTCTCAACCTGTGGGTTGCCACCCCGGTGGGGGTAGAACAACCAAAACACAAGGGTCCCCTAAAGCCATCAGAAAATACATATTTAAACCCATGCTCTGCCATGGTGAAATGCTATTTATTGGAATTAGTAATTTGAAGTAGCCACCAAAATTATTTTTTGGTTTGGGGTCACCGCAACATGAGAAACTGTATTGCAGGGTCACGGCATTGGAAAGGTTGAGAACCGCTGTCTTAGATGAATGAGAAAGCACCCCGCCCCCACAGTGTTCTGTGAGTCTGAAGTTGAGCTTGGGTAGCGATTCTCACAGTAGAGATCAATTTCCGTGTGTCTCTCTCAAGGCATCCCCTCTTCTCTTGTCTTCCAGCTGTTATTAGTCTCGTTTCATACCGAAGAACTCCACACTATTTCTACTCTGTATTTTCTGTCATAAATGAACCAAGAAACACTAGGAACAAGAGATCTTTGTGCTCTGGAGCTAGCTCTGACACAATAATTATTACTATATACATTAAAGCATTCTAAATGTCTTGCAATGGGGCTATCATTGCTAGAAAAAGAAATAGACAAATGCAGAAGGGGGAAACTGCTATGAAGCACAGAAATCTATAAGAGAGTCTTAACCTTTATGGTACTTATAGGAAATATTTGTACATCACAAGGACCTAGATTCTTTCAAATGTTTTATACATTTTACTCTCAAGGATATTGTTTTGCTCATTGTACAGCTGAGGAAAACCTAAATTGCTGTCTTACTCTAAAGACCATGAGACCCACAACAGGCAAGGTCTTGCTTTCTGGCAAGAAATAACACAAAATTGCCTGCAATAATAGCACTCGTCCTGAATGTAGAGTTTTGATGCAAGAGAAAATAAAACTTTTAACAGTAGAAATGAACATCTGAAAGTCAAAATAGGTCCATCTATTTCTTATATGTGAGTTAAAAAGTAATTTTAGCCTAGCTTATATTTTATCCATTTTGGCATTTAATCTGAGAGTCCTACTATGTCTTATATATTTTGTAGTAAAAAGTTCTCTGTTTTCCTCAACATTTTTGAACTGAACTGTTAACTAGGTAGTGTTCAAATAGGACTTAAAATCTCAGTTTTTACTGTCACCCTGGGACTTAAGGGGCACAAGATGTTATTTTGAAGCATATGGACTTGAAACATTTCTTCTTTTCTCTTTTATATGTTCCCAGTAAAAATACACGCTATGAGATTTTTTTTTTCATTAAAAGCTTTGAAATCAGGGTGCAGTTGAGATCAATTAAAGATAATACCAGTAGACTAGAACAATGTCCTTTGTTAACGTTCAGCTTTTCTGCTGGAACACAAAGTGGTAAAGTGGAAGCATTGGTTTCTACCAAGCATTACCCAAGCAGGAGACGTTTGTTCAGTGACAATGCCTTATTACAATTAATTTACTTTTAGCATATGAATGACAAAGGCAAGAATAACTGCAGCCCCTGCGGATCAGGAATTGTTGTTCTTCTGGCTCTTTTCTTCTACACCAGTACAAATCACAGTTGGCAGCCGCTTGCTGCAGTGCTTCATATTTTTCCTCTGTCCAAAGTTTATGTCTCTCTCCTTTTTTGTATTGTTTTTGCAATGTTTTTTTCTGTCTCCCTCTTTATAGCCTCTCTTTATGGGTGCCTTGCTTTTTCTTCCATCTTGCTCTTCTGATTTCTTATTATTTATCTAAAATATGCTAAGAAATGATTTTCAAATGCTGTTGTACATAAGAATCAAAGGAGTATTTTCCTATAGATAATTACCTCTGAGCCCCATGCCACGAGGTTCTGGCTGAGGAATGCTTCCCTCAACCATGCAAATAACCACATACAAACCTGGGCTTCTAAGGTGCTCCCCATATGATGGTCAAGTGCAACCAGACTTGGAGACCTTTACTTATGTCTTTTTAACTATCTCAATAGCCTTCAATGGGTTATTTCAAAACAAGAGAGCCCTAAAATGCAAATATGATGTATTATCCATTTCAGAACAGAGCCTCCCAGAGAGGTGCCCCCGGTCTGCTTTCTGAGTCCTGCTGGTAGCGTGAGAGACCATATACAAATTTCATGTTGCGTGTCTTTCTGCTCCCCTACTGTTCTGAAGAATGCAGCATAAATTATCGTCAGGTCTAGTGCTCAAAGAAGCAGTTCTGAGGATGTGGAGCATGATTGTAGAGCCTCTACTTCAACCCAGCCCAAGAGCCACAGTTCTTTCCATTTGAAGAAACAGCCAAATAACTTTCTTCTGAGATTCAGGCCTCTTCAGCCTAAGCCTTACGTACACACTGACCCATGGCACGAGGCTGCAACTCCATCTGTCATGCATTCTCCAAAATATGCAGCAGCACGTTAGTAAGCACAAGGAGGCTACCTTTATTTTAGCAGGATGGATTCTACTGGGAGTTTGTGTGGAGCTCGAGCACAACGGGACCGCTTGATCACTGCACATAATGGGTGTAACACTGCCTATAAAACCAGAGCATTTTATGACAAGGACTTTTTCACCCTGCCAGCCACCTTTACAACTCCATAAGAAAAGTATACTGCTATGTTTTTTCATTAAGATCTACTATTTTTGGAAAATACAAGAATAATTATCTTACCTGGACAGCTTTCAATATAGAAAAAGTAAAATTGTATATGATTTTATTGTATTTGATTTTATAATAAAAATGAAATGCAGAAGCAAATTTGCGCTGCTTAGAATTTGTCTATGTATTTGCATTTTGTAGCTATAATTTTGCTAACACACTTAAAATTTAGTGCACTTTGTTATTCTATGTGCAGATAAGATTGCAAGTCATTTCCCAATCACTAGTCAGCTCTGAGATTTATAATGACAAATATATATTGTGAATCTTAGTGTCTTGCCACTAAATGAATTTATATCTCTCCTTTCTTCAAAAAGAAAAATAATTTTATTGCAAAAATAATCAGCTTCATTGAATTTAAAAAGTAGTTAATATAAAAAAAAGAAAACTCAACTTATTGGGCTGAGGGAATAGCTCAGTAGAGTAAGTTCTTGCCTGGCAAGTACAGGGTCCTGAGTTCTAGCCCCAGTACTGGGGGAAAAAAGAAAAGAAAGGAAAGAAGAAAGGAAGGAAGGAAGAAGAGGAGAGGAGAGGAGAGGAGAGGAGAAGAGAAGAGAAGAGAAGAGAAGAGAAGAGAAGAGAAGAGAAAGAAAAAGAAAGAACAGAACTTGTCTAAATTTTATCACCCAGGGCTGTGGAGATAGTGAAGCAGCCTAAGTGCCTACCTGGCAATCACAAGGACCTAGGTTTAATCCTGGTACCACGGGCTGTGCCAGCCCTTACTCCAGGAACGATGCCGGCCATGAAAACTGGGCATGGTGGTGCACACCTGTAATCCCAGTGCTGGGGAAGCTGGGAGAGGAGGATCATTAGGAGTCTGAGCTGTGTAGTGAGACCCTACAAATAAATAAATAGAAATTAAAAGGAAAAATATTCAACAACCAAAGATATCTACATCTGCCACAACCACACTTTATAAAATACACTGAAATATCTGTTATAATTATTTGTGAACAGTGGTGCAAGGAGATGATTAAATTGTGTATTCAGAGTAAAAATTAAAAGAAATAAAACTGATGATTACGTTTTGATTTCTTGTATAGTTTTCTATTACTTGCATACACACAGGGTTATGCTCTGGATAAACATTTTTTGCGTAACAATAACATGGAAACAGCATAGACACCAAATTAGTAAATATGAATATGCATAAATATTCATAATATATATAAAACATTTCTTCCTATGGCTAATTTCAGTTTAATATCTCTTATTAAACATTTAAAATATTTCTCATTTGTTATTGTTATAAACAATGTACCAACAACTTTATTATGCCAATTTTACCATATTTTCTTTATATCTTTAATAGTCACATATTTTTGCATATTTACTTTCTTAATGTAAATTTTAATATGAAAACTATTTGTGCCAATATTCATTTCAAGAGTATGCATGTCTAGTGGAATTCCAAGCTGAATCCGATAAGACCTAGAACCAAACCAAACCTGAACACAAAGAGCAATGTGGGAGATATCGCTATACCAGACTTCAGTCCACACTATAAAGTACAGATTAAAGAACAGAGTCATGGTACTGCACAAACCAGTGAAACAGAATAGAAAATGGAAACAGACCCAAACGTCTAGAGCCATCCAATTGTAGAGAAAAGAGGCCCAAACTGCATGGTGCAGAAATGGCAGTCTGCTTTACAAATGGTGTTAGGAAAACTGGAGAGTCACAGGCCAAATCTGGAAAACCTGACCCCTTCTTTGACCTGTGCTGACATCCAATCAAAATGGGAAGATCACTGCAACACAGTTCCAAAGGATTAAGGAGCGCATGCAAGAGTGATCAACCCATGCTCATGTTTATGCCAGTATAATTTATTGCAGCCAAGTCATAGAAATGGGTATGAGTATACTAAATATACATACATATATATATGGCTAGCAAGATATCTCAGCAGTCTAAAGTGCTTGCTTAGGCAAGCTTAAGCAACTGCAGGGACCACAGTTCGATCCCCGACACCACATGCTGCACCAGCCCCAACCCCAGAACAGGCTGAACCAGCTATAACATAAATAAATAAAGTTAAAAAAAAAAAGAGTGATCCACCTATACACATGTTTATGCCTAGTCATATAAGTGGTAAGTAAAACTAGCCAGAATATCAAGTTAAAAGTTACATGTTTTATCACATATGAGAATTCCAAAAAATACATATATACATACATACATACATACTACATACATATATACACACATACATGCATGCAAATAAAATACATAGGAAAGGCCAGAAAGACGAGAGCAGATCTGTGGAGGGCAGGAAAGGGACAAATGGAAGAGGGAAGGAAAAAGGCCAGGGCCCAAGAGGATGGCAGTAGATTAGGGTACACTAGGTGCGTGAACCAACTCCCTCCAAACAGACCCCTCCATTATATGCTATTAACATTTACTTAAAAGTTTTAAAACATCATTAAATTATAGTTCCCAGCATGAGTATTTTTCCAGAAGAATATTTTTTTCTATTGTTGTATTATCTTTAAAATATAAAACATAGCATATTTTAATATACGAGAACAGGAGAGAGAGTGACAGAAATTTTGATTGGTCACAATCGTGCAGAATTTACATTATTATAAAAAAAATAGGGGGTCAGTGATATAGCTCAGCTGACTAAAGTGCCTGCTTAGGTAAGCTTAGGCAAGTGCAGGAACCATGGTTCAATCTCTGGCACCACATGCTGCACCAGCCTTGCCCCCAGGGAGGGCTGAGCTGATGAAAAGTATTATTATTATTATTATTATTATTATTAGTAGTAGTAGTAGTAGTAGTAGTAGTAGTAATAGTAGTAATAGCAGTGATAATAGTAATAATAATAATAAGAAGAAGAATATAGTAGTTTGAGGGTCTATCTGCCTTTTTCTTTCCTCTCTGTCCATAGTCTCTGTAGGTGTGTTTTCTTGCATGTATCTAGACTTCAGCACTAAAAAAATCACAGGATTTCAAAACTCAAGCATTTTGGTCATCTAACTTTCACACCTCCTATGAAAGTCAAGCTCTCTGTGTCCTCCATCAATTCTATTTTTTGTGTAAGATCTCTACACATGTCTGTCATTTCAAATATTGTCCTCTGCTTATTGTACAGACATTCATTTTATATCCCATAATTATATTTCAAAACAACAATGTAATTTTTGTTGTTATAAATGTCTGTGAGTGATTCCAGAGTTGCTTTGGCTTCCTTCAGTAAGCCATTAAAGTTTTGAGAAGAAAAAGTAAGAAACTAAGAGGTCTGGTTAGGTAAAAGCCTAAGATCTGAGCTAGTAGAATAACGGAAGATGCGAATTCTTATCGAAAGCATCTAAATAAAAAGTCTTTTCTGATATATTTTTATGGTTGAGTTCATTAAATGTTTCTATTTTTCATGTTCATGTACAAGTGCAGTTTTGGCATGCAGCTGAGAACTTAGCAATCATCTTTGTCTTTCTCTGCATGTTCTCCTTTATACATGGAAGCCAAAATGTTGAACTTAGAGAACAAAAAAAGTATAATAGATGTACCAGAACCTGGGAAGATGGGAGATTTTCACATAAGGTGTTTGGTGGATATGGTGAAGTTGGATCGAAGAAGTAACATTTTATGGTGTACAACGGGACACCTAAAGTGGACAGAACTACTTGTATGTTTGAAAATTGCTAGTAGAAAGGATGCTTAATGCTCCCAACTTGAAGGAATAATAGATACTAGAGGTGCTAGATATGCCAGTTACCCTCATCTGATCATTGTGTATCATACACAAGTATTGAAATTATACCTTGCACCCCATAGCTATTTTTGCAACTATTATGAGTCAAGTAGAGAAAACAAAAAGTAAAATAAATTCAAAGATCAAAACATAAATAGTGGCATCTTTTCGTGCAGAGGAGTAAAATGTACATATCTTGCTTTCAGTCAAGGACAATTTTTTCGTTTACATTATTTCTTATATCCAAAGTTTTAATTCTATTATGTCATGAGAGATATTGTCACAGGAAAGATAATTCTTTTAAAAATTATTCCAATTTAATATTTTCAAAATGTGGTCTTCCCATTTTAGAAAATGACATTAAAAATAGCAAAGAGAAGACATAATTATTGTTATGAAAAACATATTAAGCATCAGTTACTCTTTCTCAGAAATGATTGTCTTTATAATTTGTTCTTCCTTATGTTCCCATTCAAAGTATGTTAATAGATTTCAGGAAGGTGGATGTACTTCCCAACGAAGAAAGATCAATCTTCTATTAAAAAGACACATGTAGAGCTACCTTTAAGGAATTTTTTGTTCCGCTAGATCTGAAATTGGAATATGTTTGTTTTTAAGTCAATGAAGTTGACACTGTCAGAATTCTATAACATTAGTCAAGAAGAATTTTTAGTGAAAAATATCTTTTTACTTCCTCTCAGTGCAGAAAATACTCTTCCCTGTTTTTTAGTTATCTATGTGTGAGCTTATTCTTTATTTTATTTTATTATTATTATTATTACTTTTATTCTTTATTTTAATTTCTATCATTGCCATTTTTTCAGTCTTTAAGTCACATGTCCAAAATTAGAGAGGTCTCCTATTTTAGGAGACATGTGTACAGATGAGTACTATTAAGTTCTATGAACAGGGCTGAGGAGATAGCTCAGCAGTGTAAGTGCCTGCTTGGCAAGTGTGAGGTCATGAGTTCAATCTCTGGTACCAGCAGCATAGTTGTTAGGCACCATCGTTGCTCTTTGAGATTTGCTTTAATATGCCGATCACATGGTAGCTAAGTATAAAAAAAGGCGAAGAGCAGTGTAACTACCTAATTCTCATGTGATTTACAAAAGATACTACACTAAAGAGATACAATCTAGAAATTTTTGTGTATCAATTTAATTGCCTCAGAATAGAGAGCAGTTGTATAACACAGTTGAAGCATCCTATCCTCGGAATGACTCACTTAGAGTCATTAAGCCTCTTCTAGATAGATCTGAGAATTAATCTTGATGATTAAATTCATTTGGTTATAGAGATCCCCTGGCAGGTTAGTAAAGCATACTTCTTATGTTCCTGGGTAGGACTTCAAGGCATATACCTGACCCCTGGCCCTTGCTTCTCAGGGCTCTTCTAACCAGCACAAGTGAGTGGTTCTGTTCCACTATGCCCTTCTGCCATGTGTCTAACTTGGTGCCAGGAGGTGTGGGGCTGAGGCATTGTAACTATGAGCCAAGTAAACTGTTTTCTCCTTAAAATTATGTCCGTCAGTCATTTCTCTCAGCAAAGGATGACTAGAGAATGTTGGTACCAAGAGGTCATTACTGTGACTATAATTGGCCAAGTGATCCGTTAGAACTGGTCTGTCTGAAAAGGTTTGGAGGTGAAGGTAAGAAAAGACCTAGAATAGGGCCGGCAAGATAGCTCAGCAGTCTAAAGCACCTGGTTAGGCAAGCTTAGGCAACCACAGGGACTGTGGTTCATTCCCTGGCACCACATGCTGCTCCAGCCCCCCCCATGGCAGGCTGAGCCAGCCATAACATACATACATACATACATACATACATACATACATAAATAAATGTTTTGTTTTGTTTTCTTAAAGAAAATACCTAGAATATTGAAAGAAGAATTGGATGAGTGACTAGAGTCAGAGTTGAAAGAGCACACAGCTGACAGGAAAGGCTATGTGGACTACAAGCAGCAAGGCCATAACGTCAAAGACTTTGGGAACTTAGATCTCACCTTTGAGAACCATGGATGCCAGACATATAGTTGCATGACTTATGTATGCCCTGATATGTTTTTGTCTTTCTTTGGTCTTTGTTTTGGTCTCTCTTGTGTTCCATGTGAGATGACTACATTCTTCTCAGATGAAGAAATTTAAATAGGAAACAAATATATGAAAAAATATTCAACATTTTGGACATTTAAGAGATATAAGAGATTTCACTCTCACCTCAGAAAGAATGGTTGTCATTAAGAGAGCAACCAACAACAAATACTGGAGAGGCTGTGGGAAAAAGGAACCCCTCTCAAATGTTTGCGGAAGTGTGGATTGATACAACCACTATGTAAATACATGCAAATATTATTCAAAAAGCTAGGATTGGGGTCGCATTTAACCTAGCTATTCCTGTCCTGGGTATTTTTCCAGAAGAAGTGAAAAGATCACACAACAGCAATCTATGCACACCCATGTTAACAGAAGTACAATTTCTCATATCTAACTCTTGAACACAACCCAAATGCCCGTCAACTGAGGGCTCGGTAAAAATAACAATAATGTGGTATTTTCATACAATGAAGTATTACTCAGCTATAAAGAAAGATAACCTTGATCTTATTACATCCATTTACGGATGCAATGAGAGACTAACTGGTAAGTGAAATAAACACATTGTCTTGCTAGTGTGAGAACCAGAAAGAGCAAGCAGCATCTGAAAGGGACGATAGATACTGTGAACGAGAAAGAAACTGCACCAAGGGAAGGAGCAACTGAAACAAGAGAAAGGAAAAGGAAGAAAAAAGGAAGGGCAAAGTTATGCATGAATACACAGAAGGTAGCCGGGATAACTGTACTGCAGATTTCTACTGGTCTATTGAAAGGAATAGTTAATGCTTCAATTTCTTTCTTCTTTTTAAAGTTTCTTTTATGAATTTTGCATGCTTATGTCTGGAAATCTGAGCAACTAATTTGCAGGCATCAATATGCAATATAAAATCTGATGGGTTTTCTCTGACAGAATAAAAATTCTGCTGAGTCATCATGGCAGCAAGCCAATATGGCACTGGCCACTGGAGACCATGCCCTGTGCTCTGCCTTCATCCTCCCTGGCCAAATTACAACTTCCAACTTCCTTTAACTACTCCCTATTTCCTTGTTCCTGTCTAGTGCCCAATCACTATCTGCCGTGTACTGCAGACGGCCCCCTAAACCCCACCTCCATCCTGGCCCTCTACAGCCTTTGTTCCCCTGGCCAGGCCCTTGGAAGCTCCATGTCTCTCCTTTCCTGTGGCCTTCCCCATGCCAATAATAAAGGTATCTTTTGTTTTTCCTGTCTCTTTACTACACCAAAAAGCCTAATGTTTCAGTGCCATGATTTGGATCTAGCAGGCTATGAGGCCCTACGAGGGAGAAAATTCTCCTCACCTTGGTGTGGGCCCCTCCCCCTTAGTAATGAGCCCTTTGCCTTTATCTGGACATCAGCTTGCATCCAACACTGGGCAGCTCCAATCCTCCCAAATGAACCTCTCTCTTATTTCCAGGAGTTCCTGCTTTGGTTTCATTCTTTTCCAAAAACTGTAGTCCTGTATTAGGCTTCCCTCTGGGACTACTGTGTCCCTACCATCCTTTGGGATGGGCCCTCTGCCTTCCCAGTGGTGACTGAAAATGTGGACATGGCTCGTTCTCTCTCTTCTCGTATCTCAGAGTGGGTCACAACTCCTTCTAGGACTTGGAGACAGGCTGTTTCAGTTGTGGGCCAGGCCTCTGGCTCACCTTCCGTTTGGCTACAAGAATGGGCAATACTAACTTGAATCCCCTAAAATGCAGTATTCTTCGTTGCCTCTTGTCTCATATGAGTTCCTTGGGGCTTAGAGATATCATCAAACCAAAACAGTTAATACTTCCATTAGCACAACAGCACATGACCAAAACATCCCTTAAAAGCCTATATTGCCCCCAGGGCACACCTCTGACCCCCATTTACCGAACTCACCAGGTTGTTCCGCCTGTTTTCAACCCTCCCCCACCCATACATCCCACCGGCCTCCTCACTCTCCTCAGCCAAACCAAATGCCCCTGCGTTGCCTGCTGCTGCTTTCACTTGTCCTCTGAAATTTTTAACTCCTCCCCCTCCTCTGCTTCTCACTCTTCACCACGGTCTGACATCTTCCCCTCCCCTCCTCTGCTCCCCCTTTGCCCTTCTCTCCTCCTTCACCCTTCCCTTGGTCTGTTCCACCCTCTTCCACCAACTCGCACCCACAATCTTTGTCCCTTTTTCCTTCAAGTTTCTCACTTTGGGGCAAAGTACAAACTAGGAACAGCTGATAACACATTCTTCCCCAGCTGGATGTGCTCCCTTCCTGTACCATGGGACACTCAAGGACAGCAGCCTACAGAGTGCAGACCTTTGTCTCCTCCGCTTTCCCAGCTGATCCTGTTGCTTATCCCCTCCCTCAGCCACCTGGGTATGTGACACCCCCTTTGCGCCACAAAAAAGAAATTTTGGGTCGGTAGTTTCCCACCCCTCCCCGAGTCTGTACTTAACTAAAAAAAAAAAGTGTCTTTTCTTCCAGTTCATTGCGTCAGTCAGCCCCAGATATCCTCCACAAGCTACACTGCTAAATGAATAGCTTGTGAATAAATCTGTCTCAGTTGATAAAAGTTACTCAGAAAATGTTTCGTAATAAAATGAATGCAGAATGGAAATATAGACAGAAAAAGAGAAAAAGTAATGCTTGCAACCTCTAGGAAAGAAGGCCAATCAGGAGACAGGAAAAATGTCATGCTCCCTTGGATCCAGTCCAGCGTGTCCATTACGATCAACAAGGACTATTTCAAGCAAAAATTTCCAAAACCACTAAAGAGAGGAGGACAAAAATGTTTATGATGGAATCAGAGGAAGTTGCAGATTGATGAGGTCACTGGTCTCTCCCTGAGTCTTAATTCTAGAATGTTAGCTGTCACTATAAGGTGAAAGGCCTGTTACACTTTAAATTCTGATGTGCCTTTGTCAATAGCTACCCAGCTGATGACCCCATTTATAAACCAGAGGATGCTCAATGTTACTATATGTACTCATGCCTTCAAGTGTACAGAACTGATAATGATATTTTCCTTCAGATTTGAACATATACCAGCTATTTGTAACAAGAAATTTATGTCAAGCCAAGTGACAATTTGGTCATAAGCCAAATGACAATTCTCCATGCATGCTACTGATGTCAAATTTTCTTTGCAAAATTATATAACTGTTGTCTGTTACCATTCTGTAAGGATTTAACTATTAGAATGACCATGATTGGTAAGAAATAACAGTTTTCTGGTCACAGTTTATATTTCAAGATGCTTAATACTTAGATAAAATTTTAGTAGTTAAGTGTATTGCTCCCAACTGAGTATACTAATGTTGAGCTTCCATTTCAGCTCACAACTGATTCCTGACATTTATGCCAAACTTAAAAGTGATAGATCTTGGGCCCAGATGATAGCTCAAAGGCATGAGTGCCTGCCTGGCAAGCATAAGGTCCTGAATTCAGTCCTGGGTACCACCAAAGAAAAGATAGATCTTGGCCTTCAAACTCCA
>PVJA010048110.1:0-14357 GCA_004027025.1 Myocastor coypus | reverse complement strand
TTCTTGTTTCAGAACTTTTGTTTATTTATTTTTATGGCCGGCTCAGCCTGCCCTGAGGGCAGGGCTAGTGCAGCATGTGGTGCCAGGGATTGAACCAGGGTCCCTGAAGCTGCCTAAGCTTTCCTAAGCAGGCACTTTAGACCACTGAGCCATCCTGCCGGGCCCCACAACTGGATTTTGAATTTAGATTCTGAATCTTTTTTTCTGATCCTGGAACCATTTTAAAATCTAGGAAAACTTATAAATCAACCATTTTCACAGTGCACATACAAATATATATTAGCATATAATTTCAGGAAATATAAGTAACTTTCCCACCACCAAAATGGAAAGCTTCACCTTGAATGAATTAATGTGCTTTGTAAAGGATATCCTAAAATCTTAATGTGTCACATTAAGGTATTCCAAAGAGATTTGGTGGGACTGTATTCCTTAGCTAAATTTGAGAGTCAAAAAGGAACATATGGGCCGACCAAATAACTCAGTGGATTAAAGTGCCTGCCCTGCCCCCAGAGCGCACTGAGATTGCAATTGTGACTGGGCGTGGTGGTGCACATTATAATCCCAGCTCTTGGGATACTGTAAATAAGCAGATCATTACAAGTCCAACCTAGTAATGAGACCCTGAACACCCTGCAGACCCTTCCCTAAAATAAAAAAAAGGAATATAAAAAATAAGGTGGGATTAGTGGTCCCATTCAACCCAGCTATTTATTTCCCTATTTTTCCATAAAAACTAAGAACATTATACTACTATGATAGATGTGCATGCATGTTTATAGCAGTATAATTTGTCATGGCTAAATCTTGGAAACAACACAAATGCCCATCAACTGGGCACAGAATGAATAAAAAAGATGCGGTATTTTTATAAAATGGAGTATTATTCAGTTATAATGAAATATAAACTTGAGGCTTTTATAGGTAAATGAATGTAAATATGGTACCCATAAGTGAAATCAGACCTGCATGTGTAAACATTGTATTATCTCCCCAGTATAGGAACCTGAAGGAGTAAATAATCTGCAAGGTACAACAGGTACTGTGAAAGGAAAGGAGAAAAGAAAGGGGGAAGAGAAAATCTATATATATACTAGCTTGGATAATCTGAGGGAGATAGCTCTAACTAATCAGAAATCATAAATAAAGATGGTGCTATTTTCTTCTAAATGTAATAATGCTCCTTTACTCTCTGTGGCTTGCACTGAAAATCCCAATGTTTTTGTACACAATAAAAATTTAACAACTGTGATTTCCATGTGCTAAGTATTAATGGTAATTTCAATTTTCTTCTTCTTTACACTTTTCCATATTTTTTTAAAAAGTTGTCACCAAAAAGTGCTTGGAATTAGGGAAGTATCCACTAACACCTGCTTACTGCAAAGCAACAGGAGTATGACCTTGAAGAGATGAAAGAAACATGAGCGAAGGCCAACATATTTCACTCTCAGAAATTAGGTAGTTGAGGTCCAGAGATGGAGCAGCTCAAAGTGTACAGAAAGGATCAAGTGGGAGGATTATGGGAAGATATGAAGGAGCTCAAAGAAAGTGGGGGCAGGGAGGGGAGGTAAAATCTGCGATGGACAAAATCCAGGAGTGAATCAAACAAACCAGTGTGATGCAAATGTAATCAGAACTCATCTCAGGGCACACAGAAGTACTGTCTCTTTCTTATACAAAATGCATGATGAGAAACACAAAGACAATGCCAAGTACACACACACTTACTAAATCTTGCTTGGCCACACACTCACCCAGCAACACACTCAGGACTCATCAGGGTTTGTGTCAAGCAATCTCCACCTGCTGGCACTGCCAGGTTGCTCCTGCATCTCGCTCTGCCGTCCTCTCTTCTACCCACCGTGCCTCTGGCACACTGAGGAGCAGCCACGCCAGGTGGCTCTTCCTCTGCCTGATCGTGTGTGGTCCAGCAGTGCTGTGATATCATTTGCATCCTGTAACGCGGTCCACTGTCTGTCACACGAACCTGTGCACGACTATCAGTCTGACCACTGAATTAAACATATGTTGTACAAAGGGTACTAATGATGCTTTTCGAGCAATGGCACAAGTACAGAAGATTCAGGCCTCACAAAGACTGAAGTACAATCTGCCTTAAGGGAAGGTCACAACTCCTCAGCATGGGCTCAACAATTATCAAATTCCCTTGAAAATTCAATGCCACACATGACTATGCAGAGCACTTTCACACATACTGTTATCTTCAAAACTGGCCCTAATGAGGTAAGGGCAGTACTATCATTCTCCCCTCACAGGTCAGGAAATGGCTCAGAAAGACTGCAGGGATACCTCAGTTCATGAACTTAATTCGTCCTGTGATTCTAAAAAAGATGACCACATATGTGTTTGTGTGGGAAAGACTGCCACAGTGATGTCTGTCACCCAGTGCAGCTTGCAAACAAAAATAAAATATTACCAAATGCCTCTGCTTGTGGACCAAATCATTTGCAAAGAGTGTTCATGAACTGAATGAAGTACTACTGTATTATCCATCCGCAATCACTCACTAGGCCTGTAGCAAGTGATGTGAGAAGGCGCTTGACCCACCCCTTCCCACTCCCTGCAGCACACGTTCTTCATAGGCGTGGCTGTGCTATTTGGCTTATCTTACACACAAGCCGAAAATCAGAAAACTCAGCCCAGTGCGGTAAGTCCGAAAGAGCCATCTAGCTTTCTGACTTCTTTCCATTATCAAGCATTTGACAGTGTGCTAATTAGACAGCAGAGCCCAAAGCCCAACCTCTACCTCTGTATCACATATCTCCGTGGCAGGTACTAGGATGTGCAGATTCAGGAGAGAACAAGGTGGCGTTACAAAGGCTATCGGGTCATACACTAACCCAAATGAAAAAGCAGCCAGGTGACGTTTTTTAGTACAGATTTAGATTTAAGTTTGAGAGTTGAGTGAGAAACTTTATTACTTCCCATTTTTATCTCCTGTTTATCCTTTGATAAAAAAAATATTTAAAAAAAAGAATGTCTCATGTCAGCCATCCAACCAAATTCTCCTTACCATTTGTCAAATTTCTATTTCCAACACTTCTCTAGAATGTATAAATATCTACCTGCACAGCAGGTGGCCATGCAGCACCACACTGAGATGAGACAACTGCTTCTACTAGCTTCTGTAATTCTACCTAGAATATAAGCCAAAAAAGGCAAATGAAGGGAATTGGGGGAAAGATACACTTTCCAAAGTTAACTCAGGATTTTGACTGACCATATTGTTAGATGCTTGGTGAAATAGCACATTTTACAGAATTTCTAAACAGAGTAGGGCCAGCCAGATAGCTCAGTGGACTAAAGTGCACTAACACCTGTTTGCTTTCAGGTTTCAACTCAGACATGGTAGAGAATCCCTCTCACAGACGCCTCTCCCATGCACTAGTCATAGCACCTGAGCCTTTTCTTCTCAGCATTTACTTAAATGCCTTAAACAAATGAGAAAGCAAGTGAACAGATATAACTTACTTCTCTCCACAGAGATTCTTCTACTTCCTTTCTACTATTCATTGGCAAGCAGTGCCACTGGATGAGGCAGAGATTCTTCCCAAAGTGAGTGTAGGCTTTCCTTGTTCTCACAGCAAGGGTACACAAACTAGTTTAGGGTCATTCCCAGTAGGCAAGTGTGTGTGTGTTGTTTTGCTTTTGAGAATTTCTAAACGAACAAATGCTCAGATAAGATTGTCTTTCAAGCAGACCATTACAACTCAAGTCATTTATAAGAGCTTACTTGAGAATTTTTTGCTACTAGACTCATAGTATTTTTTTTTATGTAGGTAAAAAGGTACAGATGTTATAGGTCATGCCTAACAAGGGGCATGAGGCCTACTTATGCAAAATAGACATTGCATCCTCTGGGTCTGGAAAACCTGCACTTGCTTGAGGGAGGGTGGTAAAGGAGAACAGAACAAGATTCCTGTGTGCCCAAAGCCTCTCAGGTTGCAGTTCCTTCCTTCCTCCATCTCCTGCCTGCTTCAGGCCCTCAGGGAATCATAAGAGCCAGAACAGTAATGTGGAAAAGAAGACCCAGCCTAGACCCAGCACAGGACCGTTCTGTGCAATGCCCCTTCTATTGAATAAAAGAGAAAGTGCAATCCAGGACAGGAAAACAGTGCGGTTTTAAGCACATAAGTGAAACAGAACTAGAATCTATAACTAAAGGAATTAATTCAAAGCTTGAAGTATCAAAGAAGTACCCTAATTAATGTTGCAAGATTTTTCACAATTAGAAAGTATTATGTAATCCATAGCAATACTTCCTTTATCTAGTCAGTAACTCTGAGCGAGTGTTGACAAAGATGCTAAACCTGTGATGTCGGACTGCAAAGGCCTCTTCGCCAAAGTATATCACTGCATTAAAAACACTGAGTACTTATTTAGCTACCCACTTTTAAGTGACACTTGAGAAATTAACACCATCAAGCTTTCTAAACATAGAGCAAATCAGCTTTGTTTTACTTGTCAGAAATGCTCACAGTGCATCCACCCACCACCTGCTTCTCTCACTGCAAAGGAGATAAAGAACATTACATAAAGAATAAAGATAAAATGCATCTCACACATATACTGCACATAGCAATCACAGTATTAATGAATTTTTCAGTGTCTACTTTATGAGCCCCTCTGTGAACCCTCAAGAGAACATAAGAAAAATATGGGGTGTGGTACACTTCTAAAAAGTGTACCCTCATCATGAGGGAGTTAACTAAGGGTTATGGAACAAAAAATCAAGAACAAATAGTGCTGTGTAACTTGGAACTAGGTGGTACTGTAAATATCTCTTAAACCAGCAAAGTTTGAAACTAAAAATTTTTTAAAGGAAGCACAATATGTCAAACCTTAAGAATGGGTATGAGGCAGACTGTTAAAAATTAGAGCAACAAACCATTTGGGACCCCTCCTGCCTCTCAGGAGCTATTCCTATTCTCCATCCCTCCGTTCCTTTTCTCCAATAACTTTTCCTACTCTTAAAAAGGTGGGGTGGGAGAGACACCTGAGCAAAGACAGAGCACCTGGGATTCTGGAAGATGTGCTAGATTCCTATTCCTGTAACAGATGGTAATCACCACAAGTTGTGGTGATCAACTTGTATAGCAAAAAACCTCTTTTTCACCCAAACTTTCGAAGTTTCTGGCTGTGAATGGTTGGCCCCATTGCTCTGGGCCTACGGCAGAACATTCCTCTGAGAGCCCACAGCACACAAATCTGTTCAGCTCCTGGCTAGGAAGTGGGGGAGGAAGATTAAGGGACAGGGTCCCGCATCTCCTTCACCAGCATACCTTCTGGGACACAGGACCTCCCACTAAACCCACTTTAAGGGTCTATCTCTGTCCACAAGTGCTATCCAGGACCACTTCTTTAACACATAATAATCCTTGGGGGATGTTCTAGGTACAAACTATAGCTGTATTTGTTCTCTAAAGAACCAGAGTGAACACTGTGTGTGTGTGTGTGTGTGTGTGTGTGTGTGTGTGTAGATTAGACACACTGCAGAATTAGCTAGATAATCCACAATGCCATCTGCACATCAGAACCACAGAATCTGTTCAGTTCAAGAAGCTCAAAGCCACAGAACAGCAGGGACCGAGGATACAGTGCCATACTGAGGCTAAAGGCCTGGAAGCTACCTGGGGACTTGCTATCGTAAGTTCATACTGAAAGGCTAAACGATCTAGAAATGATGTCCACAGATAACAAGGGCAGCAAAACATACACCTACTCAAGAAAAACTGAGCTCTGAAATACACACCAACTTCCTTCTTCTCCTTTCCAAAAAGTTCACCTAAGCCTTAAGCTGCTGGATGGTGCCATCCACAATCAGCCTGGATCTTCTCCCCTTAAGTCTGCTGGTTTATATCCAACCATCCCAGCAAACTCCCATAGATACACCCAGACATGTGTCTCACTAATTTCCTAGGTTTCTCTTAACTAAGTTGGGCAGTAACCATCACAACAGCAGAAATCATCAGATAGACAGGAGGCTAATGAGCAGAAGACTGGCCTTCCTGAGTGAGAGGCCCAAACTGGAGATGAGTGTGAACACTGGAGCGGACCCAAACTACAAAGGACATACAGCCAGGCTGTGTGCTGCAAAATCTTCCCCCATTGGAAGCAGCAAAATTGCAAACAAGCAAGAAGTCAGGGATATGAGAAAAAGTTTATTTTTTGTATCATTAAATTTTATTTTTGTTTTTAGGCTCCCATTCTAATGAACAGTAATAGCTAAATTTCAGTCAACTCCAAGTAATCTCAGTGATTTTTCCCTTGCTCAAGAGTCACATTTAAGTTCTAAAGAATTACAAGACTCCAGAGGCAGGCAGAAGTCAATACTCTTTATTCTGCAAAAATCTGTACTTTCTTACCCTCATCATTCCTGCCACAAACCACCTGCAAGTCTGGATATCTTGGCAGTATCCATGCCCTTCTAGGCAAAAAGTATCACTTCACTGCCCCAAAGTTATCCCTGCCACACAGCGCTTGCAAAGCTGGCCCTGATTCCTGAGACCAGACAGACAGCTCTCTTATTCTCCAGCCATGCTGAGCACAGTGGGTCTTTATGCCACCACCTCAAGCTCTACTTTTCAGAAGACAGGAAAAACTAACCTGACTTTTTTGGATCAAGTTCCATCATGCCTAGAACTTGACTTTAAAATTTAGCAGTTGAGAACCTCACTCTTATGGGATATGCTGCATTTATCTTGTTCTGAAAAAGTAAGTCAGACTTTGAAACAAAGGGGTAAGTATAAGACCTCCCACAGGGCACTGGCTGCTACTTCTAACTGCTATCACATCAAGTTAAGGAGGTGTTAAAGACAGCATAAATTAACTGATCTTTGGGAACAGAGAATAGATAAATTTAGAGATAGAAAATCTGACAGTAGGAGGTAACAAATGAGAGAAGAAATACAATCAATTCACTGTTTATCTTTAACACGTTCCCCGAATCAACTATACATTATCTGTACAGAAGCCAGGTTACAGAAGCAAGATTTTCAATTTGGTTTTAAAATACAAACATGTAAGTTTGTCTAGTTTAAGGTGGCAATTTTAAATGGCAACAAACGGTGATTCAAGTCTTATTGTAGGAATTAGCATTACAGAGCTGCTTCTAGGTAAATATTCATCATGTGACTTTAAAACATGATTACATTTTAAATAACTACAATTTTCTTAAAGAAAAATATTAAAAGCTTTTAGAATCTTAAAACACTAACACAAAATCTGCTGCAGCATTACATGTCTCCATTTGTAACATGTCTCTAAGAGTGGGTACTGTGCACGAGTCATTTGCTCTTTGCTGAGAAAGAGATCAAAAAACTGTTGTGGTATTGCAAATCTGGTGAGCTCTGAATTCACAAATGTACCTAACACTAGCGACATTCCTGATCATTTCTAAAGAAATATAACTAAAACACAAACATAATGTTAAAAAGGCAGAAGCACTAGAATGACTTAAGTATACAACGGACAGAAAGATTTTCAGATAAACAATTGTCAGGTCAGCATCAGGAAATTTAACAAGCTCTAAGAAGTGCAAGTTAGTAACAAAACAAATTTCTCAAATCTTGATTATTGTAGACCTTGGTGTAGATTTCTTTGTGTCATGGCTATTTGGAATTCTTATTTCAACTTATGCTTCACTTATTTTGTAAGTGAAATTCTTTATCCATGTTTAGGAAGATTTCTGCCATTATTCTCTGTGATGAGATTTTTACATGGCATCTGCATTGCCTCGAGCTTTTTCATTTACTTTATCAAATCTTATGTTGTTCTTCTTTGCTTCATCATGTAGATGTTGGAATGACTTTTCATGGTCCTTTGCTATTTTTAAAATATTTTTCTTTTCATGGAAGTCAGCCACAGTCCCACCTTCTACATCTGATAATCTGCCTTTGTGTTTATTCAATCTGTTGCACATACTTTCTTTTTATTTTTTATTCATTTTAATGAGAAAAAAACAGCAAAAAAAAAAAAAAAACAGTTTCAAAAGAGGTTAGAGGACAGTTAAAATAATCAATACATTGTATATTGTTGACTTCATAACAGGTATTCAGAGGATAAGACACAGACAAGATAACTTGTCTAAACAATGTTAGTACAGACCTTTCTTCTCATTGAACTAACAGAAGGTAGCTGTATAGCTATCTTAACTATTTTGTGTAGATATATCCTTCCCCCCACTACATACTAGTCCTTCTGCGGTTCGATCCCCACCACATGCTGCATATACTTTCAATGGAGCTTTTATTTTTTTTAAGAATTTTTTATTTTTTTTTTCTTGTTTCAGAACTTTTGTTTGTTTATTTATTTATTTTTATGGCCAGCTCAGCCTGCTCTGAGGGCAGGGTTGGCGCAGCATGTGGTGCCAGGGAAAGCCGCCCAAGCTTTCCTAAGCAGGCACTCCAGACCACTGAGCCATCCCGTCGGGCCCCATCAATGGAGCTTTTAATTTCCTAGATTTCTTTTGGATCTAATACATGGATTTCTTTTCTTCCTGATGTTGAGCATTCACAGTGTCCACTATTTTCTTAAGCTTCTCTATTTTTTATTAGTGTCTGTTCTAATGTCTTTCATTTTGATCTTTTTTTTTTTAACCTGAGAGATTACTTTTTCTATAACCTTCTACTTTGGGTTGTTTTGGTTTTGTCTGCTTGTTTTCACTTCTGTTGCCATCATTCAGAAAGTTCCAGTAAGTGACTTTTGATTTCTTCTATTTTATTTTGCTCTTGAATTGCTCTCGATGGACTAGAGGTGTGGGGTTGCATTTTGTGCCTGCATTTTGTCATTTTATTTTAATTTATTTATTTTTGTCCTTTTGAAACAGGGTCTTGTGATGCAGTTCTGGCTGGCCTTGGGCTCACTTTTGTAGCCTACGCTGGTCTCAAACTCACACCGATCCTCCTGCCTCAGCCTCTCAAGTGCTGGGATTACAGGTGTGCATCACCATGCCCAGGTGTATTTTGTTATTTTATATTTTTTATTTTATTCTATTTTCTTTGTTGATTATTGTAGATTTTCTATGGTGCACAATTTTATCACTAGTGTCTAGGCTTCCCTAGCTGATGACTATTCCACAGCAACATCTTCTAGGTATAGGTGGCCCTTGTTCCTTGTGTCTATCCCAAGAACCAATTTACTAAAAATGAGAAGGTGCTATTTACTTGGGTCAGCACTCAGTCTTTTTGGTTCTGGACTATGGTGATGGTTATGAACCCAGACAATCACAGTGCTGTCATATAAGGGAGGAAAGCTGCTTATGACAGGTATGACAGCCTGGCTAATGTAACATGGTTAGCAAGAACAATAGCATCAAGCATATCATAGCCACTGATAAGCTGTGGTAACGATCCTCCTACTACCTATAATTAAAGCAACAAGTTCTACATTTACATAACAAAATCCAACATATGCCAGGAACTTGTACACAGTGACTTTCCCCTTAGTAGGATCATTTTTCCTTATTATGGGGGGGGGGGTTGTTTAAGACTTATAGAGAAAAGATAGAGATAAAGGATCAAATGGAAGAATGAGGATAAATATAGAAGGAAATAAGCCTGGCGGGCAAAGAATGATCACAAAGGCTGTGAGAAACTCGAGAACACAGAAAAGTGCAAGAGAAAGTAAAAAAATATTGAAGTGAACCAGAAAGGGTCAACGCTCACTCAAAAAGAAAAAAAAAAAAAAAATAGCATAAAATTAAGAGAGATAGTTGAAGAAGGAAAGATAAACAGAAAAATAAAAGGAAAGAAACCTAAATAACAAACTAATAAAATGAATAAAAATTCCAAACAGACCAAAAAATTAAGCCAATTAAAGAAAAATAATAAATCTTCTGTGGTGTACACAGTTCTGCGGTACTGTTCACGTCAGATCCCAGAAAGGTGTTGTGTAATCCCACCAAGTTTGCAGGAGGATTTTGTGCTGGGTATGGCTCTCATCTTGGCTTCTGTATATGGGGTCTGGAACTGGGCTTACGTGGACAACACTCTGCATGTCCACCTTCTCCTTACCAGGACTCTATGGTTCTCCCCTAGCTACTGTGGCACCATCAGGTAGGGAAATCCTGGGATTGCTCCAACCTGTACACAGTTGGCTCCTTTCCAACCCTGTCCAGCTTCCTCTGTTCTGCATCACTGACTCTTCTTCCACACTGGTTGTTGGGCAGGAGCATTGCCCCTGCTGTAAGTCAAGGTTGCTTGCCTGCTTATGCCACTGGCCGAGGCTGCTCTGCTGGTCTCAGACCACAGGGTTGCCTTCAGTCGTCTGTATTTAGAACTACAAGTGGCTTTTCATGGCCACTGAAGCCAACTCCAGGTGATCCCAGCTACTGCTACTCAGAATGTCCCCAAGTCTGCTCCCACATTCCAGCAGTGTGCTGTGAGGGGATGGTTCTTCCCTCGTTGTACTCTCAAACAGTGGCAGTGAAGCAATCCAGGACTGTTCTGCTACTTGACTTTACCCCAAGGCCTTCACAATAACATGGTGACCCTGCCCACCTACTTCTGTTTCACATGTTCGCACGCCTGAGTACAGTGCAAGTTCCTCTCCCCAACCACAGCCTTGTACCCTCATTGCTGCTTCAGACTCTTCTGCACTGCGCTGCTGGTCCTGTCTCTGGTGTGCACTGTACTCCCCCAATAACATTTACACCATTAATGGCGAACCTTTTAGAGACAGGTGCCCAAACTGCAACCAAGACCCACTTATCTATCAAAAAGTGTCAGCACTGTCATTAAACCTGAATACTGAGGTTTTGACTTTTAAAAAGTTCACAAATTAACATCTTTTGTTTTCAAAGAAAGACAACACATTGTGTCATAGGCTCACCACCACTGATTTATCCTATTGTCAAAATCACCTAAAATTCACATTTTGATGACCATACACTGAAGACAAATATGGAAACACAAGAAATTCCCTACACCATAAGAATAGAAAGGAAGAACTCCAGTGTTTTATTTTAGAGCTCTTCGTTAGCTTAAGATTTGGGGCTTATGGGGCTGGGGAGATAGCTCCATGGCAGTCCCGCCAAAAAAAAAAAAAAAAAAGATTTGGGGGTCATTCCTGTTCCTCATCAATGTCAAATGGCCAGGAAAGTACAGCCAGTTATTTCTGTGGAACTCCCCAGAAGTTATGCGGCTCTGGATGACTGTTTTCCCCACAGCTCCACTATCCAAAAAAAATTGGAAGGCACAACCTCCTCAAATGATGTATTTGCTATGAACTAAGGCTTAAACTCACCCAAACTATATATATTGAACTGTACTGCATCTCATTTCTCTGTCTTCAACTCTTACCATTTTTACTGTTTTCAAATACACTTAACTTCACACCAAATTTTTTACTTATTCTGCTTAATGATTATGGGCCTTCTTTCCTAGATAAATATAGATTCCACATGGGCAAGGCTCTTCACATTTTCATATTGGAAAATATTGTTCAATAAACAGTTGCTGTCCAGCTTCATTTATGACTGGTAAGTCTATAGACTCTCTCATGCGTCAGGAGATACAACTCAGGGATAAATGAGACCTTTTCACATACATATCCCAGAGTGTTGCTAGTATAAAAGCAAATTAGGTGAACTAAAAATGGACAATATTAATAAGATATCAGCACCTCCTTAAAGTAAAGTAGGAATAAACTATGTATTGAATGACAAATGAATGAACAGTTGGAATCCAGGCACTTACAGTGATACCAAAACTTCAGGAAATTCTGGGTGTACACCATGGCATTGAGGAAGACACCCAAAGCCTGCTCTACCTTTCTGTTTCCACTTGTACAGTAACTATCAATTCCCTCAATTTTTAATGTCTATTTTTATTCTCTCTGCTCAGGCTCTCAGCTCTCATTCCCAGCATGGTGCTCTCTTCTGTTCTCTCACACCACCACTGGCCCCAGCCAGCAGGGAGCACAGCTTGCCACATGTAGGGAGAGAAACCAAGCTTCCTTTGCCCACCAGCATATGCCAAGCCCAGCAGTAGCCTGGCACACATAAATGAGCCCTGATATGAATAGAGTGGGGCACAGACAGCCCTAGAATTAACCATTCTATGTATAAGACACTGGGCGTGCACCCAAAAGCAAAATGTACTCATTGCACCAAGATAAGTCCTCTCTCAAAACCGGAGAAAATGCCTTTCTCTGTCAAGTGTGTGTGTCAGGAATTCGTGACTTGGAATCTGGTGACACCAAGCTCTGGCAGAAGATTAAACAAAGGAATAAAATAAAGACTGAATCATTTCTCTATGCTGACTTGTCTGAGTTGCCTAAGAGCTGGTGCCACAGCAACTTGAAATTCCAGATGAAGTGTGCCATCCTGACCTCTCGAGTTCCTCCTACTGCTAATGGCCTATGCTCCCTCCCTACCACAGACTCTTCAGCCCCAATCCACTACTAACAGCTTTGCTGAGCACTCGAAGGCTACTAAGCAAAATGTAAGAGATAATAAATGGTAGAATGCAATTAGGACAGTAAGGTGCGCAGATCGACCTTGAAGGGTGCAGGGTTTAGAAAACAAAAGGTTTAGGACAAGAGCAAGGATGTGCATAGACACACAGAGCTAAGCATAGCAAGTTATAAAACAGGGAGGACGCCAGAGTTGGTGGACATGGGGCTCATTCGAAAGAGCTAGAGGAAGAAAGATGAGGCAGCCTTCTTCCAGGTCACCTCAAACCCAGGATAAGAAATGTAGCACTGCAGACCACACAAACCCTTTGTGAAAGCATTAACATGGAAAGGATCCCATGGTAGAGTTGTTTTTCATAAAAACGTATCTGGTGCTCATAGATAACCTCCCTTAGAGTAGATGTTATGGTTTATGTCTAGTTGTCCCCCCAAACCTCACGTGATCATGGGGTGGAGACTTCTAGAGTTTGAGATTTGACTCGTGATCCATTAGGATTATGTGTTTTAGTACTGATGTGATTCCAGCTCTGAGTACTTCTGGGATTATGGGTGTAGCCTAAGGTGGATAGGATGAGGCAGAGAGCCTGAATGTAGTATAAAGAGAGACAGAGACACAGACTCTCACTGTTGCTCTGCTGCCCTATTGGTTGGTTGCCTCTATCACCATTTTGTTGCTGTTCTGCTGCCATCAACTTCTGGCCTGTACATTGTGCCTCTCTGCCTTGGAGCCAGCCAAATATGGACTGAAACCTCCAGCAACTGTGAGCTAAATAAATCTTTCCTTCCTTCATTTTGGGTTTTTGGGTTTTTGTCCCAGCAATTATAGAAGAGTAACTAAGATAGTAGATAATGATACAAGAGCAGTCAGCTGGGAGGTATTTGTGATGAAAATCACCACAGCAATGAAAGGAACACTTGAGAAACGGACTGTCAGACCTAGGAGAAGGTTTTCCCAGGATGTGAAATGAGCATCAACACTAGGTGAGCGTGGAGTGTCTCTGTTCTCCACCCTAGAAATCCCCCAGTGAGTGAATACATCTGTGGTTATAGTACCTAACCTCATCTCCCTTCTTCACTACGAAAGCCACAGCCACATAACAGGCTTCCCTAAAATGAATTCTTCAGATCTCTAATTTTGTCTTGTTCTTTAAATTTCCCTTTCTCCCCTTCTCCAGCCTACACTGTATGAAAAGGCTGAAGCCCACGTGCTCACTGCACCACAGTCTATCCGTGTTTCATTCTACAATCTTTCTTCCCTACCACCTTTTTTTTTCCAGAACCAGGGATCAAACTCAGGAGTTTACACTTGCCAGGCAGGCATTTGCACCCCTGAGATATCTCCCCAACCCCTTCCCTACCACTTTTTGAGTTCATCACCTTAAAAACATGCCTCTCAGGGTACCTAGTTATGCTGATAACAAAAAAAAAATCATAGCAAGTACTAACAACAGCAACGCCCATCTTCTCTCCCAGTTTAAAGGCTTCTCAGTTTCTGTCAGTTCACCTAAAAGATTAGGTCATTAATCACCAATCTCTCAAAACAAGCCCATAAATAGCTCAATCCTCCTTCTAAGACTGCTATATGGCACATGCCTCAGTCTAATTGTTCTAATTACATGAAGAACATAATGAGATACAGCAGCAGATGGCTACAGATTAAGTTCCACAGAAAATAAATTCTCTTGCCTATTGAAGAAACTTTGTCTTAGAAAGAAAAGTTAAGGGGCCCGGCGGGATGGCTCAGTGGTCTAAAGCCCCTGCTTGGGGAAGCTTGGGTGGCTTCAGGGACCGCGGTTCGATCCCCGGCACCACATGCTGCGCCAGCCCTGACTTTGGGGTGGGCTGAGCCGGCCATAAAAATGAGTGAATAAACAAACAAAGGTTCTGAAACAAGAATGAAAATAATAAATAAAATTTAAAAA
>PVJA010048109.1:0-14354 GCA_004027025.1 Myocastor coypus | reverse complement strand
TCAAACTTCTTGAAGTAGGGACAGAGGGTATTTCCTGTTTAGTTCAAGAAGTTTGAGCCGGGCGTGGTGGCTCACGCCTGTAATCCCAGCACTCGGGAGGCTGAGGCAGGAGGATTGGTGCGAGTTCGAGACCAGCCTGGGCTACAAAAGTGAGCTCAGGACCAGCCTGAACTGCATAGCGAGACCCTGTCTCAAAAAGACAAAAAAAAAAAAAAAAAAAAAAAAAAAGAAGTTTGCCTACCATACTCATTAAGGAATAAGGTATTATTCTGTGCCCTGTTTTCTCGGGGTTTCATATGCTTCTTGTAGTTGGTCTTGTCCAGGTTCTATTAGACAATGGCACTTTATTTTGGAAATCCTCTGCGTAAATAGCAGACATAGTTGCTCTTCCCTTTCTTTTGTGACTGGACTTGTCCTTGTATCAACAGTTTAAAAACAAAAACAAAGGTAAATCATCTTTGACCTTTTCTAAATAAGACAAACTTCGTTTTAATTAATTAGGCTTCAAGACAGCTTGAGAAAAATAACTTGATGCAACTGAAATTACCCAATGGAAGTTGTTACAAAACAGGTTTTCTTCAAAGAGAAAGTTCCTTTCTCTTAATTAAGCTGCTCAAGGTGGCTTGCTGATATGGAGTGACTTCGGTTTCTCTTCTACTTGACCCAGAAACCAAAGAGGAAGCTAAGTACATCTTGGAGTCTTAGGTGTGAAAAACACACAGGTGGAAGCTGGGCTCCAAACGCATTGAGCTCACCTGGGAACACAACTCAGCGCTGACTGGGAACAGTCATCAAAATATTTAAGGAAATGCAGTTTACTGTAATGACTTTTATGAAACACATGTGGATATCCTTACTCCATCTCATCTAATCTTTTGAAGATGTCAAATGTGCCTCAGTGAACAGAAAGCTGTGCAGTATGAGTTGCAAAGTTTGTGCTTTCCAAACTCTTCTGTATATAAAGCATAATTTAAAAACTTGTCTTTATAAATTTTAGTTTACATTGCCAATTGGTAGTGGTCAAGCCGTATGAGGCTCTAAGAATAAAATGGGAAACTAGACTCAAAATGTCTTGTAGGTAAATATGGAGCATAATTACTGAGACTTAAATCACTACAAAATCAAATGATATGGATTTCCAAAGTTCCTTTAGTTATTGGAGTAACAAAATGACAAAGCATTTATTCACTTAGTTTTTACCAAACATGAAACTAAATAACTTTAGAGAATGACATCTATTTCCATTGGAATATAAAGCGATATACATAGAACTTAGTGTTGAAACTTTGCTTAGCCACTAGTTGTAAAATTTTATTTTAACTTTTACAAATCATAAAAGCAAGTGTGAATTAATCCTTTGGTATATTCTAAAGGACACCATATGTATTAGCAGCTTTCTCATTGTTTATTTTTATTTATTTATTTATTTATTTATTTTGTCTTTTTGAGACAGGGTCTCACTATGCAGTTCAGACTGGCCTTGAGCTCACTTTTGTAGCCCAGGCTGGTCTTGAACTCCCACTGATCCTCCTGCCTCAGCCTCCCGAGTGCTGGGATTACAGGCGTGAGCCACATGCCCGGCTAGATGCAATGTTCAACACATCTTTGTTTATTTATTTATTTTCATGGATGGCTCAGCCTGCCCTGAGGGTAGGGCTGGCGCAGCATGTGGTGCCAGGGATCGAACCACAGTCCCTGCCTAAGCTTTCCTAAGCAGGTGCTTTAGAACACTGAGCCATCCTGCCGGGCCCCAATGTTCAATACATCTTAAGAGAGGAATGGTTTAATTTAATTTAAGGTCCAGGAGATTTAGGATATGGTTGACAGGGCTTTAAGGTAGAAACTTCAAGGTACAGAGGAGCACATTGCCTAGTTCATGGGAGCTAGGGAACAGTAACAGGAAATAATGGGCTAGGAGTTATATTTGTAGTACTTGTGATCAAGCCTCCACCATCTACCAAGTTGCCCTTAGGAGCATGCTCTGTTAGTCTGTCAGGTATTTCCTAGTCCAGTGAAATGAACATATCAGTATCAAAGTCTACACTGTATTTTGAAAGCATAAGCTGCCTTACTACTCTTTTGTTTGTGAACCCACTATATATCACAGTTAAATAGTCACACATGACTATATCAGCAGGAATCTTTTAAAGTAATTTCTTTGTTTGGTGGATTGTGTTATTTTTTTTTCTGTATCTGTTTTACAGTAGGATTATTATTTTTTTTTGGTGCAAGACTGCATTGGGAATAAAACTCAGGAAGGATAAAGCATAAAGAAGAAATTCATTAATTTGGGAAATTTTTCCTTTGGTTTAAGACAGAGAAGTGAAGGAAATACATGGATCTGAGAGGCCAAGCAACTCTTAAAAATACAAGGAAATATATTTTCACATTATAAAAGCATACTTATAATTATTCACATATTTGAGGTAATGTGGGTATTTCATTAGCAATATCTGTTTCTATCAATGGTAAGTATGTAAAATATTATTAATATGATAACTTAAGTAATATTTCAAACATTTTAAAATGTAAAAGAGGCAAAAGCATTATTTTATTAAGATTTGAATTAATCTGAAAGTCAAATGTGATTTGTATCTTCAGAGTTTTCATTTAAGTGGCTGAGAACAATTTAGTTCTTCTATAGGCTGGGGTTTAGGTTCTGACAGAAGCACAGATGAGGTGGAGGATGGTAAGAATTTAATGAAATCTATAAAAAGTAATATTTTCAGAACTCCTGATGCTAGGCATATGAGTTAATGTATTTTAGCTGAACATGATATTAGCTTCCAAACAAGGGACATTAAACTTTTGAGATAAGAATAAAAGTTTGACTAAATAAATATAGAACTAAGTCACTTCCAGGACACTAGAAGATGTCTCTTTTTATAACTTTTTGTATGTAAAGAAAATACATAAGTAATGACTGGGATCATGAAAATTACAGACTGTGCTGCAGGGTTAGAGAGCAGAGGAAAGCTTGCAAAGAAAGCATACACAGTTCAGTCTTCTAGGAGCATGCAGTTGGAGTTCTTAAAACTCTTTTTGCATAAGGAAGAGTACTCGAAGTTAGGGGCTTCTACCAAGCTAGCAAGTTGCCCATAGTCTAGCATACATTCTTCCCTGCCATGTCTTCTATAGTTTCATCTGTTTATCGTGGCACTTACACCTTGCATCTTCAGATCTCACCTGTCAACTTAAATATGGGACCACACTCGGTTATAAAGGTCGTCATAGAAATAAACGAAAGGAATAAAACAAAAAGCTAACAACACTAATACCAAAGCCCATGATTATGTCAGTTGATGAGGCACTCACTTTATAGAAGAAATATCTGTTGTTGTTTTGGTTGTTTTCTAACTTTTACTCCCAAGCTTTTACCAGCTTATATTTCCTTCTAGTTGAAGGTAACCTGAATGTTAAAGACTCTAAATAATCACTAGTCTACCTCTTTCTCCTTCTTTCCGAACCTACAAAAACAAAAACAAAAGTCTACAGGGTGTTGAACTAATTTATTGAAACACTATGTTTGAGCTGGGCGTGGTGACACACGCCTGTAATCCCAGCACTTGGGAGGCTGACGCAGGAGGATCTGTGCGGGTTTGAGACCAGCCTGGGCTACAAAAGTGAGCTCAAGGCCAGCCTGAACTGCACAGTGAGACCCTGTCTCAAAAAGACAAAAGAAAGAAAGAAAGAAAAAAAAAAAGAAAGAAAGAAAGAAAGAAAGACTATGTGAATAAGTAGCTGTTAATTCAAGCATTAGTGAATTATGCAAAATCTATTTTAATGCAAATATATGTGTTGACAAAGTATATATTAAGTCTTCAGAAACACTTAAAAGAGAGATTTCACACTTCCAGCGTGAGATAAATCACATTTTTATTTGAGTACCCAAATGTTTTGTTTCATCTTAGAAAATAAGATATTGTTGATTATATTGAAATATCTGTCTTTAAAAAACATATTTAACATTGCTTTATATATGAATCTATTCAACATAATCTTACAGGTAAAGTACTATTTAAGCTAAATTGAAATTCTAAACAGATGTGGAACTCAAAGGCCATATTTCATTTTTAGTAGAAATCTTTCTATTGGCAGAGCACATGTAGAAAGAAACCTTATGTTTTATCCCAGAACACAACTTAAAACACTGGGCTGATAAAAACAGAATCATTCCCATTCTTCTAAGTTACTTCCATAAAACAGCCTTGTTTTTTATTAGATAATTTAGTCCATATCAAACTGTGATTTCAAACCTTATCTCCATCTTTCCATTAAGCAAAGCTCATTCAGTATCTCACACTGAGAAATACAGAGATGACCTTTTATCAGTTATGTGCCTTCCGTTCCTAAGATAATTTTCTTCAGTGGTCAGCAGTTTCTCTTTCGTTTTCTTTCTTTTAAATAGAGCGTTGGTATTTGAATTCGAAATCCATTTCAATTTATAAGTTTGTCTTTAAAAAATGATTTTTGGAATACTACAAATATTTAAAATTGCTCTCTATATACTCTATATATGTATTATAAATTATCTTTCATTCTTAAAATGTAGTGCACCTGAGAAGCTTCCTAGAATCTACAAGGAGGCATAGGAGTTTGAGAGTCTGAAAGTCTTTCACTTCTGATATTTGAGTACCTTCTGAAAGGTACCTGCTGTTACAAATCATTTCAGAAACCACAAATTGGTGATTTCTACTTGTATGCATTTTTGCTGTATTGTAGGTAATGGGAATAGAAGGGAACTTTGAACTCTTGCAGTGTATAGTAAATTTGATGCCTTTCTACTCAGTAGAGTATGTTCAATAAGACAAAGCAACAGATAAATTTCACGTTACAATTATTAGAGGGAAACAAAAATATAATAATTTTAGAGAGAACAATGGTCATCTACAAAATTTCAATGGAGAATTAGAACACTTTAACATCATAGTAAATTAAATTTACCTGAAATTTGAATCATTATCTTGGACATATTTGGAAGCTGTGCTAGAGATGACTAAGAAGTAGTTCATTATCATCCTAGGTGCTGCGTTGTCTCCACTGCATTAACATGCCCAGAAGTATTCTAAGCCTCATTGTGAACAAGACATGATGATCTTCTGCTATATACTTCATGGCAACCTATCCACTATGCATTTTCTAATCCCCAAATGTATTCTCTATTGCTAAAGCATGTTTCTGACAACTCTACTTAATAATTATTATTATATTCAGTTTTAATTTTCATTTGTCATCTGCACATGAGGGATAATGCTTGTTCTGCAAGATTATTGTGAGCATTTCTAATGTGAATAACATTTCAGGTAGTACATCTGGCCCACAGCATACACTTAAAATAAAAATAGTAATAATTGCTAATGACATACACAAATGGACCTGTTTTACTTAGAATTTTATTTTTATTATTATTATTTTTTTGTCTTTTTGAGACAGGGTCTCACTATGCAGTTGAGGCTGGTCCTGAGCTCACTTTTGTAGCCCAGGCTGGTCTCAAACTTGCACCAATCCTCCTGCCTCAGCCTCCCGAGTGCTGGGATTACAGGTGTGAGCCACCACGCCCGGCTTCCTTAGAATTTTAAAGAAATGTGTAATTTGTTCTTTTTCCCCAAGATGTTACTTTGAGAATATATGTGCACATTCAAGCATTTAAAAATGTGCACTACTGGGGCTGGAGAGATAGCTCCATGGTAAAAATGCCTGCATGGCAAGTGCAAGGTTGTGAGTTTGAACCCTGGTCCCACAAATGAATAAATAAATAAATAAATAAATAAATAAATAAATAAATAAATAAATAAAAATGTGCCGTACTAAGATACTTTTTTAGTAGGTAAGAGTTCCGTTTAGCTTTGAAAGATCATAAGCCAATGCTTGACACCCCTGGCTTCCTAGTACTCACTAGTAATGCTCATGAGATGGTGACATCATGATAACATGATATCATGACTAATATAACCTGCCAGCAGCTCTGAATGAAATTCAAACACAATGAAATGAGACACCTTGCTTATTAGGGTCTCAGCTAAACATGAGGATATAGACATTACTTATAATTTAAGAATTAATGTTGTATATAGTTTTCATAGAAAACTGAAGATATTGAACCCAACTCAACCCCCAAATAATGAAATAACCAAACTTCATTGTCTCATTAGATATTAAGAGATAGTGAAGATTAATCTCTTCAGTGTTTTCTAAAAATCTAACGAAAAACTCAAGTTATAATTTTTAAAATGGAATGCAAATCAAGCTTTTTCAAAATGTAATTGACATTGTACTCTTTCTTTTAAGCTGTTTTTATGATAATCAATAAGGTGCCAATGACTTTGATATAGTAAAGTATTGCCTTCCTTCATAAAGCTTGGATATTTTAGCCATTGTCACATGTGTGTGCTTAAATAAGCTAAATTGTAGGCAGTGAGCTAAGATGCGCTGACTGAACACATGGCATCTACTGTGGGTACTGTGAGACATTTCTTCTGATTTCAAGTGTTGCATAACCACATTGCATAATTTTAGCAATGGATGAAGCAGAATTTGGTAGCATTACATTGGAAGTTGGTTAAGTCCTAGAACACATGTCATCTTCCCTAGCAAGGCACTTCCCAAGCTTCACTCATTACTGTCTTGTCTTTTGCTACTGACAGCTACCTAACATTCACTTTCCTGTGCCCAGCAATATTATTACCTTCAATTTTTTTTTCATTTCTAGAGCTCAAACTGCTATCTTTATATTGACAAACATTGCTAACATCACTAACTGACCAGTTCTTATTAATGAATAAAATCAAGTTCAGACTTTGTAAGGCTACTTTCACTTCATATAACCTTCCATCCCAAGATGAAATCTGCTCTAAATTTTTTGTTCTAATATCTGTGCTCAAATAAATATTTAATGGTTTTCTTCTTCTGATTTCCTAGACTTCTAAAGTGGGACTTTTTTTTAAGCTTCTTCATTCCAATTCTCTATTAATTTGGTGAAAAAATTCAGTTGTTGCCTAAAATATGTTTATACAAACTTCAATGACAAGAAAAATATGTTAGTTCTGGCTGGTTTATGTAGAATGAAGTGAATGAAGGGATCCCAGATACTCAGAAGCTCTAAAGAGTTTGCTACCTGTTGTGTAACAGATTCAAAATTCTGAAGAACTCAGACTGATTAGAAAGTTTAGGTTTAATATTAAATTTTTGACTAAAGTGTGAGAACTTTGTTAACAAAAAGAGGAGCAGATCCCCACAGGTAAAGAAAGGTGCCACATCAAGGAGAAAGACCACTGGCAGATGAGGACCTTCTATCACAATTCTTTCTTTTCTGTTCCTGTGTAAGAAAACTGTATTTCAGGTCCAATTTTCTCTGTCTCTGGTTTTACTTTGCTCAATTCTATAATTCAGTATAGCTATCAAATCAGCTTCATATAAAAATCTCTTTTTTAAAACAATTCTTAGTCATTTATTTAAATTTCACTTAAGACAATGAGATTTTTTTGTAGGAAGTGATCCATTAATTATTGTTAATATTAATATTAGAATGTATAATACTTTAATCCTAGTGACTGTGATTTTAGGACAGTCTGTTGGTAGGAATTACAATATTTTAGTAAAGTGAAGAAATATCTACGTTTTAAAAGATAATATCAAATAATAATGCATATTGTTTTCATTCTCAGCGAATGTGAACATGTCTTTAGAAAGATAACTTGTATAGTAAAGCAATATTGTTTACATCATAATACATATATGTAGTCATTTTTTAGATTTTTCTTATATCTCTGATAATGAGACCCAATGAACATAAAGCCAGTATTTTGTTATTTGATTCAACTTATGCAAATATAAAAAATGTATACTAAAACAAAATATTTAAGCTCAGACAAGACCATAGGTCATGTCTAATATGTGCAAGCTTAAGAAAAAGTACTCCTGTGCAGGGAAGATAGCTAGGCAATCTAAGAGCCTGCTTGACAAGTACAACGACCTAGATTCAATCCCCAGTACTGTATGCCATGGCACCTCCATGCCAAGGTGGCTCCTGAAACCCAGAGTGATGATACATGCCTGTAATCCCAGTGCTGGGGAAGCTGAGAAAGGAGGAACACTGTGAGTCTGAACTGTATAGCGAGACCCTGTACCAAATTAATTAACTAAGTAGATAAATAAATGTAGACCTGAATGTGTATTAGGGATCAAAAGGTGGGTAGATGGTGGATAAAGGAGGCTAGAATTAATCTGTGTATGCTTTATGTAAGTACTGAAATAGTACAGTGAATTACATTAATGTGTGTAGTAAATCATGCTAAAAATGCAATATAAATATCAGTTACCAATTTAAAAAGTGCAAACAGTGTGTGATGTCATAAATATGAAAACAAAGGGGCCTGAGAGCATTGATCAGCAGTAAACACCCTGGATTTAATCTTTGTTATGAAAATAAAAATAATAATTACTGTTCTAAAAAGGACAAGAACAGATAAACAAAAAGCAAACAGAAGTTAAATTAAATTGGGTACAAATTAAGAGAGTTAAACAATGTAAAATATCAGTAGCATCTCTGGCTTTCTCCATGACTTTCTCTGATTGTCTTTCTAGATAGATGTGATAGGCAGACAGCTCAATATATCAGGATATGGGTATGGTTATTATAATGATACTGAAAATAAAAATTAAATCATTAGTAATTGAGTGGAATAGAATAAAAATGAAAATAAAAATTAGAGACTGCATGTGGCATTGGATAAAAGGACTAGAAAGAGCCAGAAGTAGATGAAATAGAAGATAAAGTATTAATTTGGAATTGTGGACAATTGACTGACTCCACATATGTCTGACACGAGGCCAAGAAATTATAATGAAGCTGGAGAGGATAAAGTGACTATGGAAAAAGGTACTGTAATCTTTGAAATAATGTAGATATGAAAAATATCACATAAAATATGCATGAAGTAATCCTCGTGGAATACTTAAATACTCAAACTTTTATCTTATTGAAAGTTATAAATATAAAGAAAAAATGGATTTGTCAGAAAGACCTGGTGATGGAATCAAGGGTAAAGCAGTTATAACTGTGAGACATTTTACCATTTGAAGTAAACATGGGCAGAAAATGGAATCATATCTTCAAAATCAAAGAGAAGTAAACTAAATTCTAACATTCTATTAAATTAAATGAGAAAATGATGGCAATTATGGATGCACAAGAAGGGATACTTCACTCTTCAACTCCTCCAAAGCAATTACTGCAGAATATGTTTCGAGGAACATTAAAAGGGAAGGACAGAGTGAAATACCAAGCATAGTAGCAACTTTGGTCAAAATCTCTAAAATACATTGTTTAATATTATTAATATTAAAATAAAATATGATATCAGAAACTAATTTTATATTACTAATTTTATGTATCATTTTATTCAGCAAATTCTTAGAAAACAATGACTTTTTTTTTTTTGCCTTTTTGAGACAGGGTCTCGCTATGCAGTTCAGGCTGGCCTTCAGCTCACTTTTGTAGCCCAGTCTGGTCTCTTGAACTCACACAGATCCTCCTGCCTCCGGAGTGCTGGGATGACAGGCATGCACCACCACGCCCAGCCTAGAAAACAATGACTTTGATGCAGGCAATACCTGGCAAGTGATTAGAGATTTCTAGTTCCCCCAGTTTGAAAGAAAAGTGATAAAATGCGAGGTATTAGTAGCATTAAGCAAATTTGTGAAGAGTAAAATATCACTACTTAAAGAATATATCTGATATCTAGTGTTCCTGGCAGGGGCTCACTGAGATCCTCCACAGTGATTCAGTTCTTTTATTTTTAGTCCTAGAACATCAAATGCTTGCACAGTGCATGACTACCTGTGCTAAAATTTGAAAAGTTTAGCCCTGTTGTTCCCTAAGAACAGCCCATGAGTAAGCTCTGGCCACATGGAATGGTCCTGAGGACATCATGTAGAAATTGTTAAAATTACATGCATGAAGAACAGCCAGGCTTCATGGGCCATAACAATGTGACCATGGCCAAGCATGACAAAACACTAAGAATTGTTCCTTGAGTCAAGGGCAGCATGTTGTACTATTTTTTTCTCACAGAGCTTAATGTTAGGGCCGGCATGATAGTTCAGCACATTAAAGTGCCCGCTTCGGGAGAGGCTTGATCTCCAGCATGCTGTGATGGCCCTGCCTCCTGGGGGCGCTGAGAAGACTATTGAGGCTGAGTGTGGTGGTGTGCATAGGTAATCCCAGCAGTTTAAGAGGCTGAAAACAGCAGGATCACTCCTGTCTTATCTACATAGTGAGACCCTAACGACCCTGTATCCTCTGTCCTAAATATATAAATGCATAAATGCATAAATGCATAAATGCATAAATAAATAAATAAATAAATAAATAAAGCTTAATGTTTTCTCACATACAATAACAGACCTTGTATACCTGTAAGGTCTATGTCAAGAAAAAGAAACGTTCATGTTTTATTTCAAGAATATCTATGAATAAACATTTTGGAACATGTGGTGCTTAAAATCAATATAATACCCCAGATATATAGAAGAAAGCAAACTCTGAAGTTAGGTGTACATTTTAAAATAAAATATCTAAACCAACACAATCTTTGTGTAAGACAAGGATAGAGGTTAATTTGCAGTAGTTTTTAAAGAAAGATACTTTGAAGTCTCATGTGTTGAACAACAGTCTTTACGTCAGCATTCAGATACTGAGGGAAATAATGAAAATATTGATGAAAACTCTAAATTTGGAATGAAGAATGAACATGTTACAATCAGCAAGATTACAGAACAGGGAGATAAGATTTCAAATTTTGGAAAGTGTTGTGAAGGAACTGTTCAGAGCGTTATACGGTTATATAAAAAGGAAACCCAGGTCCTATCTGAAGGAGCTGAAGATTTCCCTGATGAATGACATTTCAAAAACATGTCAAGAATAAGATTTAATTAAGGTGAGGGGGTGGACAAATTCTATGCAGAGAGAACATAAAAAGAAAGGTTCATGGATTTTATGATTTCATTAGAGTCTGAAAGAGAAATTCTAATGCAGGTAGGTAGAGAATTCTGCAGAAAAGGAGTCATACAGGGTCTTCTCTAATGTCTTCAGCCTACAAAGTCACACTTTGGAAGAGAAGATATCTTCAAAGCCAGAAAAGGAAAGCTCAAGTGCAACACTTTAGATTTCAATCAATGTTAAAAAATTTTAAATAAGAACAAATAATTTGAATAGAGAGACAATATAAATAACAAAGTGCATGTGTATGTAGATACATAATTTGTATCACTGTCAGCTATTTTTACTTTACCCATTAGTTTATAGAAGTCCATATATTTTAACCCCTTCCTATTTTACCTTCAATAACAGCAGTGATAAAAATTAATAACAGTAAAAAGAAATAACAAATAGCTGATTTCAAAATTCAGTAATTCTCTTGGTACTTTGTAACGATAGATAGTTGTAGTGTGTTGTAAAATAATTGGTAGAATTATTCAGGCACATAATCAAAATGTTTTCATTAGGCAAACGGGATCTCTCCAACCATAATTTTCTCTGTCTTTGGGAGAATTTTCAGCAAGTAGAAAATTTCCCACATTTTTTCCTCCTTTTTTGCTTCTCTATAAGTTTCTCTAAATTAAGGCATGTGATTTTTGCAAAGATATGCAAAACTCTAGTATGAAGAATGTCTTATAGAACGCTAATCTGCCATCTATAATGCTTAAGAAGCTTAAGAACTTTATCATGTTGCAATTCCCAAGTTCATGTATACAGATTACCCTGACAGTTCTTTCTTCTCTACTGTCTCTGGTTGACACAAGTTCCACATGTATTCAATATGTGCTGATTATGTGTATGTCATATTATAAACAAGACAAAGAAATTATAATTTTAAAGCATAGTTATGGTCCTCAAAGATACTTGATAGGCTGCCTTGGTTGCTCATAGATTTAGTGCCAGTAATTTTGTAAATATTGATATGTATACTATCTCCAAGTCAAAGTAAATGTAAAATGTAATTACACTGAGCTTTAAAGAAGTACCATTCAGACTTTGTTTATGTCAAGGCCACAGATGTGTGATATCTGTATCTTTTTGATTTGTGCAAATTAAGTTCATCCATAAGACTTGAAATAGCAATTTTTATAGATGTGATGTGAGTGCTCAAAGTTTGAATCCAGAATGAAACTGTCTAGAAAGAGGGAGACTAACTCAGTGGTGAAAGAATTGTCCATATGTGACCAAGATGAGACAGTTACCAGGGAGTCCTAGTAAATAAGCTCTTTAAATCAGGAGAAAAAAAGTATCTTATATCTACTATTAATGTTGTTCATTCCTAGATAATTACACACAAGTTTTTCCCACTTATCTACTATACGTTTATAAATTCTCTAATCATCCAGAGAAAGATATTTTATGACATATGTCATTAGTCTGGAAAATAGTGCTTTTAATTTCTACATCTGAAAGATAAACACAGCTGGGAGTATAGCTCAGTGCCACAGTGACTGTCTTGCAAGCTTGAGATCTTGAGCTTGATTTCCCATTCTAAAAAAGAAATAAAGAAGGAAAGAAAGAAATGATGAGGAGAGAGAGAGAGAGAGAGAGAGAGAGAGAGAGAGAGAGAGAGAAGAAGAAGAAGAAGAAGAAGAAGAAGAAGAAGAAGAAGAAGAAGAAGAAGAAGAAGAAGAAGAAGAAAGGAGAAGAAGAAGGGTGAGGGGAGGGGAGAAGAAGGAAGAGGAGGAGAAGAAAAGAAAGAAGGAAGAGAGAGAGAGAGAGATACACAGTTGCATAGAGGACCCTCACAGGTCAATAGAATTTACTGATATTTTCATATTAAAGTAATGTAATAGAAAAAATCATTGATAAATGTTAGAACTAATGTTTGAATTTATTGAAAATTGCTTGATAGAAGTCAACATATGGCTGTATCACAAGTACTAAGTAGACCTACAGTAGAGATGGGAAGCCAACAGAAAGATAGATGCCCTGTTCTGAATTCTCAGAGCCTGCTGGTAGAGAAAACTGGAAAGATAGTGGGAATAAGGCCACATTTAGGGAAGTATGACCAGATATTCTTTGCAGAAGAATCTCCGTAAGCAATTGTGTGTTCTGCTCTCAGTACACAGATACCAGAATGCCTGTGTGATGGTTTGGGGTTTTTACAAGGGGAATAATATAATACAGGACACAATTTATAATATTATTTTTAGAAGGAATCATCCAAGAATCATATAGAAGAAGTACAGGACATCTGCCCACACAGTAAACTCTAAAGACACCATCTGAGGGCCTGCACCCTAACACCCTGCCTGAGTCCAACTAAAATCCTTGAGCCCATAACGATGCCTCCCACATACCCAACTGGAGGCCCAAAGCCCATCACACTATCTCATACAGGTGTGCTTCATAAACCTGTGCTCAAAAGGTCAAAGATGAGTGGTGGAATCTAGAAAGTCTATGCCAGTGGAATGAAGGATCTGTGCTAGTAGCTGAGGAATCTGCACTGGGACCAGGAAGTAATGCTCAAGGTCAATGCCAGAGCTTCCCCAAAGGTACCACAGCCATCATCAGCAATAGTGAGGTCCTGAGCTCCTCCAGTAATGAGGAAAGCTGAGTTCCCATCAAGAAAGTCAGTGGGACAAGCTTAGGATGTCATACTGCCCCAGCATTTTTTAGTCATCTTTTGTTTTTATAGGATAAGGCATATCTGGGTAGGTGGTGGCCAGAAAGCTAAGGGATGAACTTAGCCCTCTTGGGCACTGAAGGAAAATTAGCCTCCTAGCTCCTATACATCCTTTCAGACTCAGTCTTATGGGTTAGGTTACACATTCATAATTTTGAAATCAGAGTCCTAAACTACATTTCCCAACCTACATCATTCTCTTTTTTTTTTTCATTAAAATACAGCATATTCCAGTTTCTTCACTGAAAAAAATGGATCCTAAACAGTGCAAATTTTATATCCTTAAAGGTCCTCATACAATGCAATTGATGAATTTATAAATATTTCCTTTGTCATTTTAATTTAGAAGCGGAGCATGCCCATGTTCAGCAACAGTATATCCTTTTTAGCTTTATATTCCCATTGATCAGCCTGAGTTAATTGGGAACTACATTTTCTATTTAATCTTCATTATCAGTCTATGGCATATTTTTCCTTAGAATGTCTCAATAGCTCTGTGAGAAAAATGAATTTCTAGCCGGGCGTGGTGGCGCACGGCTGTAATCCCAGCACTCGGGAGGCTGAGGCAGGAGGATCGGTGGGAGTTCGAGACCAGCCTGGGCTACAAAAGTGAGCTCAGGACCAGCCTCAACTGCATAGCGAGACCCTGTCTCAAAAAGACAAAAAAAAAAAAAAAAAAAAAAAAAA
>PVJA010048108.1:0-14363 GCA_004027025.1 Myocastor coypus | reverse complement strand
GCACCAATCCTCCTGCCTCAGCCTCCCGAGTGCTGGGATTACAGGCGTGAGCCACCACGCCCGGCTTAAACGTGATTTTAACTTTAAAGAATTTTTAAAATTTTTCTTTGCCTCGCACGTTTACAGCACGCGAAGCTTGAGTTCCGTGGTGCAGTGGGTACGTCTGCACAGCGCGCCTCGGCTCCGCCTGCCCTCTGCCTCCCTCCACTACCACTCCCTTTCACTCACCTCTTGGTCAGCTACCATTTGTAAAAGATCAGCTTATGCCTACGTGGAGTAACAGAGATAAGCTTCAATGTTGTGTGTTTTCCCTTATATGTGAAGCCCAAAATATAAATAACAAGCCCAAAAATCCCATATTTTTAATGGTTATATTTCACACAATCGGTATTGGAAAAATACAGAGATGAACTTGTACATATTCTGTTGAGATCATTACAAAGATGACCTACGGAAGTCTTAAGATGGCAACAATCTAGCCTCGTAGGCATGACCTCAAGCCAAAATCTGGGAGAGCAAGCACACAAAAGCTAGCTCTGTGGTACAGAGAAACAGGGTGTAGGAGTGAAATACACAAAAGTATATATTCTTTCTTAGACTCAGTTTCTTCACCTGTGAAATGGGAATATTATAGCTTTTAATGGTTCCAAGCTGGCCTCTGCAACTCATGACAGCAATGTGTCACTTACTTCCTACATGCCAAAGTCAATCTTTCAAACACGGGTGTGGCCACCCAGCCAGAGCCCTGGCTGATGTCCACGTGCTCAGCACAGGCCCCAGCGCTCAGCTCTCGCTGCCAGCCAATTCCGTGCTCACTGTAATTCCACGCTGCCCCTCTACTGCTCTCCCACAACCCCAAGACTCTGTTCCTACCCTCTAGTGCAGGCCTTAGGAGATGGCCTCTCATCATCTGACCCACCTGCTTGGTTCCACTGGACAGAGCCCCGCACAGATGCAGCTCCCCTGGGCTCTGCAGTGGGGGCTGACTGCGCCCCTGCGGTCCGCCTTCCTCGCCCGGAAGCACGGCCAGTGTTTCCTTTGTTCCATGCTGCTCTTCTGAAAACATTATGTACTTGTTCTGATCAGGATTTCTGCTCCTCTGAGCTGCTCCCTGGGCAATTTTTTCTTTTACTTTGAGTCGTGTGTGAGCTCCTGACCCTGTTCCCTCATCTATCAGTGATTTTATCGAGGAGCTCTGCTCTCTCTACGGTTTAGAAGACATAGAAAACGGGAGCTGCATTATCTTTATAAAACTATTATTGAGATTTCCTCCTTCGACGTTCCTGGTAACACAATGTCCACACAGATGACACCGGTCGAGCCCTTACTTCAGTTTTTACCTCATATTTTCTTTCATGTCACCACAGCCACCCACTTCCTAAATCTCATGAGCACACCCGCCCCGAGGCCTTCCCAAAGTCAGTGTCTGGTCATGGTCTCCTTTTCTTCTCTCTCTCCTGCTGACAGTAGCTCCTGTAGTGGCCTTCCGCCACATGGACCTTCACGTTCCTCAGCAATTCTTCCTCTTCTGGGAAGACGCCGGTCTTTTCAGACTGAAAGCCTGCCCTCCTCATCTTGCTTAGCCTTAATTGGCTCCATAAACACCCTCTCTCCAAGCACCTGAGCACTGGAGCTCAGGTCTTCAACATGTGAACCGGGAGCAAGATGTCAGGTCTAGAGGACGAAAACCCATCACGGGCCGTACATTTCCCATTTCCTCAAATGACCAATAAATCACATTTAGACTGCATTGCTATCCCCTATGTTCTTTTCCTTCAGGGCAACTTATTTTCTAAGATGTCTTCATCCCAGTGTGATAGACTGTTGACTAAAAGCCAGACTCTTCATTCCCGATGTGCTCAGCCTCCCAGTCAACCAAGCCACCTCACTTCTCCAGGTGCCCAGACTTACCCAAATCATCTAGGTGCTCTGTCCTCCCAGTATACACGTTTTTAACATCAAAACAAAAATAAACACCCAAGGGGCCTGGAGGGATGGCTCAGCGGTCTAAAGCACCTGCTTGGGAAAGCTTGGGTGGCTGCAGGGACCGCGGTTCGATCCCCGGCACCACATGCTGCACCAGCCCTGCCCTCGGGGCGGGCTGAGCCGGGCATAAAAATGAATAAACAAACAAAGGTTCTGAAACAAGAAAAAATAAATAAATAAATAAATAAATAAATATAAAAATAAAATAAACACCCAAGACGACAATGACTGTAGGTCTCTTTAGAGCCTGAACATATCGCAAGTACCCAAGAAACTGAAGGCCTTAAAAAGAAATGATCACCTTTTGAGCCTTATTTTGTGCCTTTCCTCCATCACGTAGTCTAAGACAAGTACAAATGTACCATCCAATTAACAAACTTATTACAGAAGAACAATTTAAGCCATTAAAAGAATGAAATGCATCAACTGCAAATCATTCTCATTACTATGAAACAGTTATTTTTTAGCTGTTATCTAAATTAGAACTATTCAAAGGATAAAAAGAAAAGATACAGCTCTGGATAGGTATGGAGTGTCTCTGGATCCATTAATTGAGGAGGTTGTATGCTGAAACTAATGAAGGAAACTGAGGATGCGAATACCCAGAGACTAGATACATGAAACGCTATTTCCAGCTAACTGCCTTGTTTTCATATAAAACTATGCTATTGGTCATAAAGAGGACAGCCCCAGGTGATAACCCTCCAGCAATCACTCATTCAACTTCTCTACACCCTCAGCTTTGCCTTATCTAGTGAGGATATAAATATAAAAAAAGCATCAGCCCTTCTCTCAAACTTTTGCCTTCCACGAAATTTATTAGTGTTACTGAAAAATAAACTCACACTGCTAATGCAGTTTACCTTGAACCTAACACACTAGTACTTTTTTAGTACTTTGCATCTTAGCAAACATTTTTATATAATTATCTCACTGTATCCACAACGTAATGCCTATAATTAGATGTCATTAACCCTAATTAGGAGATCAAAGAAACTCTTCATTAAAAAGTCTGCATTATCCGAAGAGCATACATCAAGCATATAAACTCTAGCCTTCTCCAAAGCCTTAGTTCCATGTCATCAGAAGGGCTGTATGAGGGCCAGTGAGATAGCTCAGCAGACTAAGTGCTTGCTTAGGTTAGCTCAGGGGTGTAGGTTCAATCCCTGGCATCGCATGCTGCACCAGCCCCACCCTGGAGCACACTCAGCTGGAGATGGAGTCCAGGCATGGTAGCACACACCTGGAATCCCAGCACTGGGGAGGCAGAAAACAGGAAGATCACTAGGAGTCAGAGCTGCGAAAGAAAGAAAGAGAGAGAGAGAGAGAGAAAGAAATAAAGAAAGAAAGGCTGTATCTACCTGCTAAATATATCCTCAAAATGGTCTATAGGATTTCTGTTCTATTATTTCACCTAGCTATATGATTTCTTTATAATGTTATAAACAATTCGATGCCAATGGAAAACATACATTTCCAATAACAAATCCAGTCACTTCAAAGATAATAGAGAAACAGTAATAACATCACTGCATGAATAAAGTCATATTTTAATCATCTGGACCACACATCAGCTTAACTATCCATAAAATAGTCTAAGTAGTCACAGAAGTTGATTTTCAGGCCCTGGATCATATCATAAAGTTTCATAACTGCAATAGACGTCTTGAAAATAATAATCTTCTTCACCTTTGTTATGCTAATGTGCAACACTCAGCTTAAATAATTAATGTCTGGGTGACACATGAAGAAATTTCCACTCTGCAAAACTCCTCTGCATCAAGGTATCTGCTGAAAACCTTGATGATAAGAGTTTTATATTTGCATAGTGCTTTATTTCCCATTTCACACTGCAAAGCTTTGCTTCCCAGGGATTCCAGATTTGGTGGAAATTAGTCAAGGAGCATACACAACTTAATGACAGAAATTCTATCAAGCGTTTCTGCCAGTCAGAGACTGTGAGATGCCTATTTTCACCCTCCAAGTTCTCATTTAATTAGTCTGGGGCACGATCAGTTATTTCGGATTTTGAAAAGCTCGACATGTGGCTGAAGGCACAGTCGTTTGTGAGCCATTTCCTTGAGACAGTGGATGGGTGATGTCCAGACCAGCACAAAGCAGAAAGCTGCTAGAAAGGCAGCCCGTGGCCTCAGCTCACATTTATTGTGTCAGAGCTCAGGGTGGGAGAATTTGGGAAAAGTAAATATTTTGGCTCTATTACTTGCCATCCCTTTGCAGTAAGTAACCCTAAACAGGAGCCTCTTGCCTGGATCCCTTTCCACTCCAAGTACAAGAACTCATTATGTGAGTTCTGCAGAACAAGCCTTGGAAACCATGGCAACAGAATCAGTGTTGACTGAGTGCCCGCAGGGGAGGGGATCACCACAGACTTGCCATGAACAGCAGAGACCTGTCCACGACCATGCCTAGAGTTCCTCCGAGCATACCATTTGGGGACAAAGATTGGAAGTGACTTTCTCGCACAGCTAGAAAGCAGGTGTCATGTGCGCTGTGTCCATCCTATTACCTCTACTTTAAACTGAAAACGGAACATTTTTTGAATTTTCGTAATAAAGATTATAAATCTTTTTTCCCTTACTGGGTGCTGCCTTCGTTTTGGTCTCTTGATCCAACCCACTTTGTTTCCTTAGGTTCTGCAGAGTGAGAAAGGCACGAGGCACCCACATCACCATGGCCAGCCCTGCTCATCTTCTCAGAGGGGCAGCACATGCTTAGAGTATTCTGGGCTTGTTCCCTTGTTGGGTGAAAACAAAAGTCTGAGCTCCACGTCTACATTGTGGCAAAGGCTCAGCTGGAAGCCTCGCCTTGTATTTTTCCAGATGCTTCTTCCTTTGTCAGAGGTGCCAACTCTAAGTCCCTGCCGCTGTCACACCGCCCCTCCTGGTGCTCCTCTGTCATTTGCTGTGAGCACCTGCCCGAACCCTCCGCAGCCTCTCAGCAGCGGCTCACAACACATTCAGCTCCCTGCCTTTCTACAAAGAGCTTGAACCGCCAAAACTCCTAAGCACGCACCAAGACAAAGCTGATCAGACATACTTCAACAGAAGCTGACATTCCAAAACTCATTCCACGGGTTTCCAGCTTCAGAATTGGCTCAGCTGAAGGAACTGGAACCTGCCACCCCCTGAGATCACATGGAAATGTTAGATTTATGAGATGAATACAACTCAATCATATGCCCCTACCTAGCTAAAAAGGACAGGAAGTTCTTTTTCTGGCACAGCCTACAGCCAACCCATCAGTGGGCCTTCCTACCTGTATTTCCCACCACTGCCAAGGCCACCATGCTTGTAAGGGGCCACCACCTTGTTGCTGGACCACTACTGCAAGGCTCTCCAAGCTTATTTTTAATTGTGCTCTCCTGGTACCAACCTATGACGCAACAGATTTTTTTTTTTTTTTCAGCACCCAGGTGAGATTGTGTCATTACTCTCTTCAAAGCACAGACCAAAAAGCCAAAGTCTTCCCTGGGCCTCTCGCACCCTGCCTGATCTCTCCTGCCCTCCGGCTCTCGTGTCCTAGGACTCTGGCACTCATCTCATCAGCCCAGGCCACATATGGCCTCTGGGCTGCTCCTGCTGTCTGAAGCCCCCTCTCTCTAGCTTGCCTGACACCTGCGCTTCCTTCCAGACTACGTTCAGATTTCGGCCTGGCCTGAGCTACTTGGACATCAGTATTGCCCTCTACCTCACCTCCCTCCATCCACCATTACCGCTCCATGGGCTGGGCTGCCCCTCTACTCCTATGTCAGGTATCACCTTTTCAAATTTCGTATGGTTTATTTTTATCATACATTCATTTTTACGTGCTTGATGCAAATACAAACTCCATAAAGATGGAAATCTGTATTTTCGTGTATGTAACCCAAGTCCTAGAATAATACCTGACATGTTGTAGGTGCTCAATAAAAATCTGTCAATTAAATAAATAAAATTACCAAGCACCAGAAATAAAGAACAGATTGTAGGCAGAAATATAAAGGGATATGAAGGAATTTTGAAGCTTGGAAAGGACAAGATTATTATACAGGCCCCAGGATCAAGGGTTTGAACCACACAACTCATTCCGATGTAAAGGGTGTATTTCATAATCATCTTACCTTGGAGCATGCTGCAGGAAGTTACAGTGTGCTAAGTTTAGACTCTAGGAATCTCTCCCTAGGGTTTATTTTTATGGACATAGTGGGCCTTTGTTCACATCCACTTGGAAATTTTTCCAAACTAAATATCTTGTGGCCATGCTTAGGGGCTTAGTCATCCATCTGTTCATGTGTGCGAGAATAAACTCCAGAGTATTTTTAGGGAAAATCTTGGCATGTTCCTCAGTATTTGCTCAGTTCATCGTCCCGTGGAGTAGGAATGGCCTCCTACTCTAACACATGCGGATTCCTAACTCTAGATGGAAAAAAATGCATCATGAAAGATACAAGGAATAATTATTAGACTGGGGAAGGCGTACATCATGGGCACAAGAGCTCCTGAACCTTATGGAAAATCTTTCTTCAAGGAATTGCCCTTACTTAAGTGTATATGGATGTATGTTTAACGTGAAACACAAACTGTCTACATCCCTTAGACATTCATTGCAGAGGATAATGTTAAAAATCATTGCCATTTTTATAACTAAAACCTTATATAGATTTGGAAGGGCTGGTGAGATAGCTCAGTGGACTAAGCACCTACTTAGGCAAGTGCAGGGACCGGGGTTCAATCCACATTACCACATGTCACACCAGCCCCACACCGGGGTGCACTGAGCCAGCCACCAAGACCAGGTACAGTGGTGTATGCCTGTGATCCCAGCGCTGGTCAGGCTGAAAACAGGAGGATCACGATGAATCCAAGCTTTGTAATGAAGCCCTGTGCTAAATACATTTAAAAATTTAAATGAAGTGGAATGATAATTTTATTGAATTATCTGAATCATAAGGTATTTATTCACTTCTCTAAAATTTGAAAGTTTTTTTTTTTTTTTTTTTTTCAGAATCAAGGATTGAACTCAGGCCCTTGCACTTGCCAGACAAGTGCTTATTCTACTGAGCTATCTCTCCAGCCCCCTGAAAGTTCATTCTTAAGAAATGCTCTTTTATCTATATCAGGTTAATATTATTCCTTAGTCATTGCAGACTGCTCTGGTCTGCAGTCTCCCAAATGAGTGGACATCGAAGGCTAATTAAAAGAGACAAACAGAGTGGTTTCAGGGCTCCAAGGGATCGAAAACCTTCTCCCAGAATTCGAGATTCTCTGGGGGCGAAGACCAAGATCTCCCATGAGCAGCCCATGTTTATTTACTTATTAGGACAAGGAAAGAGAATACTCAAGACAGGCAGGAACTGCTTAAAGACTTCTCCAATGAGGCATGGTGTCAACTTAGGAGAGCTATGTTAACCCCAGGAAGGTCTCCACCCAGCAGCAAGATGCCTGAGGCTTCAGTCTTTATCTAGTTGATTTTGGGGCCAAGGGTCCTTGGTGGTAACCTAGTCATGGCCTCTGAGGCTTCACCTGTCACTGCAGACTTCAGAAGGGAGCAGTGATTCACAGAGGTACTCTAGCCTTGAGAGCACCACCCATCTCTAGACAAGGGCCTCAGCCTTGGACAGACTCACAAGGAACCCTTGAAAGCCACTTGGTTAACCCAAGTTCTGCTCAAAGCTGCTTCATAATGGTCTCCACGATATCTGGGACATATCTTTGGTCCTTATGCAATTCTCCTGTTAGATGGTGCTGGTTCATTCTGTCAACAGTCTGCAGAGAACAAGCACTGTAAAGCATACGGTATTGATTTGCTGAGTGTATTGTACATCTTATAAACAGACCATGTCTATGAAGTTCTTGATATAAATTTTCACACAATTCAGAGCCAGGAATAATTCTAAATATTATGAAAAACTGGTTGCTTTATCTTACAGACACTGTGGTTCATGTTTATTTCTTTAATGTCAACTGCCAGAAATTTGAAAAACAAATTTATGGTTACCGCCAAGTGGGAATTCATAACAAGAATTTGGTGTTCTAACCTCACCTATTTTTCTTACCTTTGTCTCTTCACCATAATTTCCTCATTTAAAAAATCTCAACATGCTACTCTTGTTTTATGGGTTTTGTGGAATAAGATATACTTATATGCAAATGCAAAAGAAAGAAAGAAAGAAAGAAAGAAAGAAAGAAAGAAAGAAAGAAAGAAAGAAAGAAAGAAGAAAGAAAGAAAGACACTGATAGACTAGGCCTGCTGAGAAGACCAGGAGGCGAAAGGCAAAATGACTGCATGCCAAAATAGGCTGAACGGTGGGTAGCCTGCTCACTCTGAGCCTGCCTGGCAGTGAGGCCATCTATCTGCCAACCCAGCTCCCTCTCGAGCTCCTGCTGTCAGCAAGTCACTCTGTCCCTATTTCCTCATCTCTGAAACAGGGATAGGATGATATCAGACTCAGATGGTTTAACTCTAATAGCACCACCTAGCACCTGGAAGCAAGCTCAGTGATTATTACACTGTTAACATTACCCAGCCACAAAAGTGGTAGTAGCATTTATTGGATTAGAGAGTAATATTCACAATGAATTGAGATATAATTGCCCTGACTAGAAATACGAATGCAGCAAATAGCTTTTGTTTTCTTTTTGGACAGTGGAAACTACAAATTAGTAAAGAATATGGGACAAATAAAAGGATATGGAATATGAGACTATGAAAAAGATCATTTCCATTATTTGTCAGTTTTGCTAGCCAAATAGCTCAGTGGATTAAAGTGTCTGCAAGCAGGCGCAGGGGCTGGCGGTTCAATCCCTGGGCCTGTGATGCCAGCCCCACTCCTCGGATGCGCTGAGACAGCACTTGAGACTGGGCACGGTGGTGCGTCCCTGTAATCCCAGCTCTTGGGAGGCTGTAAACAGGCAGATCACTGAGTCCAATCTAGTAGGGAGACCCTGAACACCCTGTAGACTCTTCTCTGAAAAATACAGAAAAAAATAAAATAAAATAGGGCTGGAGAGATAGCTCAGTAGAATAAGTGCTTGCCTGACAAGCACAAGGACCTGAGTTCAATCCCTGGTTCCACAAAAAAAAAAAAAAGTAAAACGAAGATTCTTGGAAATATACGCATGAGAATTACACTAGGATTTCATTATCTTCCTTTTTAAATAATTACACTGGTCTTTGTTGAAGATTCAAAACAAATGTAAAAGTGAACAGGTTGTTATCAGAGTTGTTAAGCTATTTCAATAGCAGTGAATAAGCTGGGTTTCCAGCTTGGAGTGGCCTTCTAGGGACACAACTCCCAGTTTTTGCCCAAATGAGTGACACTTGTGTTTAACCAACTTTCCCAAAAAAAGAGGAATAAATGCAACATACAACATTTCTCACGAGCTATACTTTGCAGCTGACATCATACTGCCCTACACAACATACATAACTGGAGGAAGGAAAAAAAAATCCTAACTGAATTTATTAAGTAAAAATAACTACAACCTTTTGGCTTTCAAAGAGAACACTGCTCAGGTTCCCTTTCCTCAGAAATATCTGTACTGGCTCTTTATGTTCTGAGGAAATGATTCTTCCCTTTATTTTAGACTAAAGCTACACTTTTGGCTGTGTGCGCCAACTTCTGGAAACAATTCTAAAATTCACATCACGCAGTGCGAGTCCTGTCCCCACAGAGCACTGTTCGAACTTCCTGAGGGGGTGCCATACTCACCTGCGCCATCTGGAGATGGGTTCCCTCGACTTGGTGGCGCACGCCTACTGAAAGGATTTCATCTTGTTCTGCCTTCAACCTCCTCGAGCGCTCTGGCTGCTCATAATCTCTCAGCCACATCCCTTCTCGTTCTTTATAGCATTCATGAAAGGATTTAAACCCATTACATTCTCCTGGTTTAACTCCTTCTCCTAGAAAGACCACGAGCAGATAGGAAACGCGTGACTAGCAAAGGCTGTAATTCAGAGACGTTTTCCATGTTTTCTCCAACTCTATGTGACACAGTTCATTTTCTCTAAGTCACCCTTGAAACCTCCTTGGGTGGTGCGACACAAGCTCATTTCGTGTGACACTCAACCAACTGACTACATATGAAATCGAACTGTTCAGTAGATTTATTTCCTTAACACTTTGCCAGAACCTAGAAATCTTTGCTCCAGGGTTCCTGGAAAGGGCTACTGATCTTATTTTTCTTCTACTCAACAAAACAATTTTCTTGCTTGACTTATTTGGGGCTATATAATAATTTCAGCCACTGTAACTCTTGAAGGCCACCCTGTCATTACTCAGGTGCTTGCAAGCTGCACTGGGCCACACTGCAGCTGTATCCCCTGGGGAGCAGCTCACTGCCGCAGGACCGGGTTCCCCGATGCTCGCTGCAGATCTGACTCTGAGACTTGCAGCCACAAAACCTGTTCTTTTCAGTGATGTGCAGAACATCACAAGTGGCCTGCTGTTCTCATCGCCGCTGTTGTTTTTCTCATTTGGCATTCTAACTTCCCCAACCTGCTTAAACTCAAGGAATGGCCTTATGACTTTAATACATCATCTGTTTTATTCCCCGTCGTACCCTTTCTGATCTTCCTTTTTTCTCCAGAGGCTAAAGCCGAAGACACTTTCCATTTTGTTTGCCGTAAGATGAAACATTTCTGCCATCTATCTATTCACTCACTTAAAAATCTTTAGTATGTCTCCCTCAGACTGAGCACTATTCTAGATACCAAGCTGTGGCGGTGACCAGCAGTGGTAGATCACCCCTCTTGTGTGACAGCCCTTCCAGTGGAAGGAAAGTAGACACAGGACATCGCAGGATCGGTGGCAAGAGGGGCTTCCCAGGAAGATCTTGCCGGGGAGAGAAAAGTCCTTGTGCAGTGTGTCGTAGAGGCTGCTTGTTACTGAGGGGACAGGGTACTCTGAGTCGCTTGCACACGTACCAAGGAGCAGTAGTTGGGCACCAGCACCCTGCAGCCTGCATACCCAGGCTAGATCCTCCATGTTCTGCAACAGCTGGGTGGCTCTTTGCTTATCCGTGGCTGCACAGCAACTCCTCTGAGGATTAATGCAGTAACCACTGGTTCTATGCCTGAATCCTGAGTCGGGAATTCAGACCAGAAAGGGCAGAAAAGGCTGGTCTGCGCACCTTCAGGCTTCCACTGAGGCCGCCAACAGCCAGGAGCTGTTGCCATGGCAACAGGGCTGTCCGCATCCATATCTATGGTGACTGCTCCCCGTGGCCACCTCAGGCTCCTCCCGAGGTCTCTGGTCTCCAGTGTTGAGTGCCCAAGACCCAGGAGGTTGAAGCTGTAAAATCCAGAACCCAAAGTGAAGAGGTTATACATCTGCCGTTGTTATGGTTTGTGCATAGGTGGCCCCCGCAAGCCTCATGCAGTCATGGGGCAGCTTCTGTAACTTGTAATTGATTATTGTGGTGTGGGTGCTGTACCTCCTCTGGGGCAGGTCATTTGCATTTTAAGGTAAGGTAGGAAGAGTATTTAGCTGCTTGAGCCGCTGCTACCTCTCCCTGCGCTCTTGCTCTTGCCTGCCACCATGAAAGGTTGTTTTCTGCCATGTGCCTCTCTGCCTTGGAGCCAGCTGAGTATGGACTGAAACCTCCAGTAACTGCGAGCTAAATAAACCTTTCCTTCCCTCATTTTAACTGTCGGGTATTTGTCCCAGCAACAAGAGAAGAATAACTAAGACAGTCATATTCAGTTCAGTGCAAACAGAGAACAGCCTACCGTGTCCAAGGGAATGGGACTCCCCTCACTGGGAAAGAAACCAATGATTTGTGGACATCTTTAATCTGCCATCATGCCCTTGTCTGTAATTTCCCTGTTGCTTGGTACAGCTACTGAATCAGTTATTAATATGGTTAATGGCAGCATTTATTGTAAAGGTTGGAGAGTTTTTGTTTTCAGTACCAAAGTTCGCAGTCAGGCCCCTATGCTTGCCAGGCAGGTACCTATGCCACTCCGCTGTATCTCCAGCCCTGTAAAGGTTTATTAGAGCAAATTAATGGAAGTAAAGTGCCAGGAAGACAGCAAGCACTGAAAGTAAATAAGTTATTTTTCTCTTTTTAGGTCACTTTTAGCATTGCCTTGGCGTGCTCGCTTATCAAACACCACACTTCACACAGTACACCTCGCTTCAGGCTTAGATCCACTGCACCTTAATGCTCAACCGCAAAGACCCCACCCAGTCGTGTCTCTCAGAGTGCACGCGTTTTGGCCAGTTGCATGATGTGAGCAACATCAAGTCCTCTAAAAAGACCCACAGAGCCCCCATACCATTTGTCCTCTACCCAAGGAATGGGGAACAACCCCAAGCTGCACTTCTCTGTCAGAGGGAAGGGACCATGGTCTTTATGACTAGTGTCGAGTTCTCATTTTGGTTCTGGGAGGAGAGCTCATGAAAGCAGAGGAGCTCTGTGGGAAACGCAGTTGTTCATAACCCTAAATGACTCATATGCCCAAATGTTACCCAAGCCACTGTGAAGTGGAGATCAAGCCCTAGGCAGCATGGGAAGCCAGCCCCAGGGCCTCAAACGGATTGAACTCAGCCCTGGATGCTTTCCTGTCCACCTGCTCCTGGGCAGGATCAGTCCCAAACGTCTTCTGCTGCTGGCCCTCCCTCTTCACCAGCCCCTCCTGATGGCTACTGACCCCTCGGAGTCTCTTGATGCCCATGTGGGCTGCAGGGAACAATGTCACCACTGTCCCCGACTACCATGTGAGGAAGAGAGCCAGTTCCCCGTTCCCACTCTCCCCTCGTACATTTCATGCACGTGGTAGGCGCCCCTCAACCAGAGACAGAGCCTCCATCCTGAAGGACTCTTCCAGAAGCAGTGATGACTGTGCCCTGGGTCAGGCCTCGCCTCTCATTGTTTCCTTGTAGATGACAGGGTTACCACACGTGAGGTACAGGACACGAGTTCAGATGACAATCAGCAAACAGCCAGCACCAGCTTCTTCACAGAGCTGTGCTCTCTCTCTTGACTACATGGCCAGGGGTTCCCTGAACACAAACACTGCTCATACCTGTACTGTTAAAAGTAAGTAAAACTTTTAAAGAACTCTAAAATAGGAAAGCATTCATTGCCCAAATCTAAGCAAATATCCAAAGTACATATATTTTCTCCCTATAGCCTCCAAAATAAATAAGTGAAGATACATTGCACAGAGAAATGGTACAGCATTGACTTTAGCCTTGTCATGGTTTTGCATATCACTATCACAAAAATCTTCCTAAAGGCCACCCTGAAATCAAGCTGCTGCTTTATTGGTAAATGTACCAGTATTCAAAATAAATCAAATATATCAAGGAAGATGTGTGCTTCTACTTTGTACCGCCGATTTGAAACTTCAGTGGAAAGCACAAAAATAAATTGATTACCAAGAGTTTCCTGAAAAGGAAAGCCAGGTAATAGCATATCTACAACTTTAAGGAAATCACAAATATGAAATTTGATCCCACTTATTTTTTTTAAAGCATAGTGGTTGTCGCTGCTCACCTTTTCTTTTTCTCCTACTAAATGGCTGTGGAAAGCTCCCTTAAGAGGTAGGAAAACCATGTAACAAGTCAACGTTCAGTAAATTGCATAAACACCAGGGCGCATGCTCCCTGGGGTGCTGATGGCACTGCAACCCACCCAGGTCTCCATCCCAAGCAAAAGAGCACACTTAAGTAGATACATCAGTCATCTTTGAATTCCACAATCAACTGGTGCTACCAAAATACCACAGTTAGATTCAAGGAAATCGCTGTTAGGAAGTTCTGCCTTTGCCTCTTTCTAACTTCCCCTGTGAGCCCTACTCCTGCTCTTTTAAAACATACATACACAGGGGCTGGGGAGATAGCTCCGAGGCACAAGTGCCTGCTGGGCAAGTGCAAGGTCGTGAGTTCGAACCCTGGTCCCACCAAAAAAAAAAAAAAAAAAAAAAAAAAAAAAAAAAAAAAAAAAAAAAAAAAAAAAAAAAAAAAAAAAAAAAAAAAAAAAAACCCTGATTTTCTATCTTTCCAAAGATAAGTTCCAAAACAGTAGACAGAGGACACTGGTTTTCCACACTCTTCCGTGAGCGTTCAGATCTCTGGGTTTATCATTTTCTACCTGTTCTCCCCAGGTGACCAAAAAAGCAGTGCAGTGGCAACGGGTGTCCTCCTGGCCAGCTGAGCAGAAGCTGACTCTTAATTTTCTCCCAACAGAAAGGCTGGCCCACGCAGGAGACTTGGGCTAAATTTTAAAGAAACAACTAATAACAGTCTTCCAAGAGAATCTTTCTTTTTGTTGTTTAAATTTAACAATGGTTATATTACATATTTTCATCATCGGATCAGTTTAGATTAATACATATAGCTATATAAAGATTGATCAAACAATTAAACATTA
>PVJA010048107.1:0-14354 GCA_004027025.1 Myocastor coypus | reverse complement strand
GGCGGGGAAAGGGAAGGCAGGCCAAGGATCCTGACCCAGCCGGCGCGCGGGCTCAGCTCCCAGCGGTAGGGTTTGGGCTGGGCTGGAACAGGAAGTTAGTCGCAGGAACGCAGAGGCGGGGCAGAGGGGCCCAGGGGCTTACCCGCGGCGGGTGCGCAGGTTCAGCTCCCAGCGGTGGGGTTTGGGCTGGGCTGTCCAGCCGGGCTCGGAGGGAAGTCTGCCTTTTCCAGGGGCTGGGCGAACATGGAGGGGTTGCTGGAGTTGATGAGCACTGGGGTGCTGATCTCCACCATGTGGCGCCCAGAGGGAGAGTGGCTTTTTTTCTTTTTGAGATAGAGCCTCACTATGTAGGTCAGGCTGACTTTGAACTATCGTAGCCCACACTGGCCTCCAACTTGTGATCATCCTGCCTCAGCCTTCCAAGTGCTTGGATTACTGGTGTGTGCTGTGACATTTTGCCAAAACTTCTTTAGGACAGTAAGTAATATGAAAATGTGGGCCATAGGGAATCTACAGATTCCCTACAGAAATAGGCACAGAATAGGAACATGCACCAAAAAACTCTTAAAGTAATTTGACGTTGCTGTGACATTCAGACTGCGATTTTCTGGGAAGCTAGGATATATGACTATATATTGAATTGCTTCAAGCTCTACTCAGTTCCTTGTAAAATTTTCCTGGTCATTTTTTCCCACCTCTCGTTTCTTGTTCATTCTTGTGCATTCTCTACCTTTTATTTCGCCCTACGTTTTTGCTTATTTTATGGTCAGCATCTGATAATCTCATGTCCCTGCATTTCTAACTCTTGCAGGTCTCTGACCACTGTGATGAGCAGAGTTTCCTCCCATTGCAGTTTTCCTGCTGCCCACAGATCAAGCTCCAAGTTCAACTTGCTGAATTTCAGGGGTGGGGCAAGAGGTGAGAAAGAGCTATCACCCGGGAGGACCACAGGGACAGCTCCCCTGGTAGAAGACCGTTTGTCCCCACTTTGATTCCCTTCACCCTGCTCCTGATATGCTCAGAGCTGATGTGAGGGAGGTGCTCTGCGCCCTGGCCTGGCTGGAAGCAATGCACATGGGTCCAGGCAGGGGCGAAGCACAGGTCCCTGAGCAGCAGAGCTGAACTGAGCTGCCTGGGATAGAGCTCTGAAAAAGTAGCGTTGATTCCTGGCGCAGATAAAGACCAGTATCAGAGCCTCGGCAGGCGACCCGGTACCTAAGACACTTCCTCAAACAGTGTTATGGAGAATCCTCCAAACATAGAGGGTATAGCAACAGGAATTGGTAATTGGCCACTGTTGTCCAACACCTCTCTCTGCTTTTTTTTTTTTTGCCTTTTTGAGACAGGGTCTCGCTATGCAGTTTAGGCTGGCCTTTGCTCACTTTTGTAGCCCAGGCTGGTCTCAAACTCACACGGATCCGCCTGCCTCAGCCTCCCAAGTGCTGGGATTACAGGTGTGAGCCACCACGCCTGGCTAGGCTGGTCTTAAATTCACATTGATCCTCTTACCTCAGCCTCCCAAGCGCTAGGATTACAGGCATGGGTCACCATACCCAGCTTCTCTGCATATTTCAGAGATGCCATTGTCCCTTCTACCTAGCCCAGCTCACAGCCCTCACCTACTATCCACCATTCTCATAGTCACTCCACCCCAGTCGTTCCCTGCTTCATAAACTATAAAACCCGGTTTGGCTCAGGGTGGTGGCTTTTGTTCTGGATTGCATTTAGGGCCCCTTGACTCCCCTGGCAGATCTTTTCTCACTGTGGGTTGCACTGCAGGTGGTAACCAGAATTTACTCCTGAGAATTCCATTGTTTCCCAGGATTACTGTACATGAACTCCAGACCTTGAGAGGATGGACATTTATACTACCTTTGAAGAGTTTTCAGATAAATTCGAGGCTTTTGTAGATAAATGGACACAGCTAGAGGCTACACTGTTAAGTGAAATAAATCAGATCCACGTGTGCAAACATCATATCATCTCAATAGGGCAAGTACTTGAAAGAGTAAATTAAAATTTAAAAGGTACAATTAAAAAAAGTTATCATATTTTTGTCTTTTTGAGACAGGGTCTCACTATGCAGCTCAGACTGGCCTTGAGCTCACTTTTGTAGCCCAGGCTGGTCTCAAACTTGCACTGATCCTTCTGCCTCAGCCTCCCCAGTGCTGGGATTACAGGCATGCACCACCACACCTGGCAGTTTTCATATTTTCTATTAACCTAGAACTTCATTAAGAAGAAACTGCTCTCCTACACCCAGTTGCGCAATGGGAGACCTTGTGGACTGGCCACTAGTGGTGCCTCTATAGCCCTGGGCTTCCGGGTCACATTTCAAAAGAAATGGTGTCTGCAGTCTGCTCCTCAGGCAGGAGCTTAGAGCACTCACCTTATATAGCCAAGAAATACAAGCAAAACCAGGACAAAAAGAAAAACTCAAGCGGGCTCATAAAAACCAACTCCATATTCCGTGGCAATCTGTAAGTAGCTGGAAATTGGCCAATGCTATAACTTAAGGATTGCTTTGTTTTGAAGGGATTTGTTTTTGAGACTTGCTTGTTAGACATTTACCAGCCCACCTCTGGGCAAAACCCTGCTCCTGGTATGGTCCCAGCCATCTGTAACCTGACCACATGTGCAAACATCAACAATCAGTATAAACTCTCCACTCTAGCAGAGTGGTCACGGACTTGTCCCTAACAGATGTGCTCTCACTGGCCGTACTCCCCTGCCAAGCCATCACTGACTGATCCTGGTGGTTCCTCCTCTGCCCTGGCACTCTGCCCAGCCCCTGAGACATTTTTCCTGTTCTTAGCTCTGGCTTTTTGTAACTCATTGACTTGAGGCCATCGATGAATCCATGGACTTTGCCAGATGGGCCATCTTTGCCAAATGGTCTTTGAGAGCTGCCGATCTCACTTCCTTTGCAGTTAAAGACGTCCTGTATTGTGATGCCTATTCCAGTACTGCCCTGAATTTTTAGTGGAAGTATTCATTGTCACTGAGCAACTGGCATCAACTTCATTAATGAATGTACACGTTTTTACCACGTATGGGAAGGGTGGGTGGCAGCTGCTCTCAGGCAGAATTCAGGTCTGGATGGCTTATGTCTTGGGTTGAAGGTGGCTCTCCCATCTTCTGGAGACCTCAGGTGCATCATTTGGTGTGTGGGTCCTGAGTACTGGTGTGACCCCATACCTCACCTAATACCTGTCAGGCAGTGTGGTGGACTGACAACTGCTGGGTGCCTTGTTATACCCGGTTGAACTGAACCAGCACGGTGCTGGGCATGGAGGGTCCACCTGGGGATTGTTGCCAGCAGCAGAAGAGGCAGGACTGGAGAGAAGAAGAGAGGCTCTAGGGAACTGCTGATTCTCTTAGAGGACCTTGTCATGTTGGCTTTCCTGGGGAACTTGGTTATTCCCATCATCAAAGGAGCTCAAGACCTTGTCATCACTGAGAATGGCTACAGTTCAATTTGGGGGAGCTCTGGGTCTCGCTTTGAGCGTTGCTTCCTGGCTCTGGAGGGGAAGACAGAATCTTGTTGCTCTGGCTTTCCTGAAGGGAACGCAGCTCTCCCACCATTGGAGGAGCTTGGGACCTCCCTGTTGCTGAGCATGGCTGTGGCACTTTTTGGAGGAGCTCTGGTGCTTCCTTTGAGCGCTGCGTCCTGGCTCCAGTGCAGATCTCTCAGCCTGCTGGCACAGATCCACTATCTCTCTGGTGCAGACTTTCTAGCTTCCGCCTGACCTCTGGGCCTTCACAGCACAGATCCATGAAACAGGCCTGCATGAGACACTGTCACGGGCTCTGGGCCTCCAGTTGGACTCGTGCAGGACATTACCATGGGATCCAGGCCTTCAACTGGATTCTTTGGACTTTAGTGTATGGACAGATTTCCTGCACTTTCTTTGTAGATGATTCATTGGGGGGACTATTATAAAATAATTTCATAAAATATGTGTCCAGTATTATATTGTTTCCCCTTGCAAGCCCCCCAACTACAGCAGGCAGTAAGTGAAGAAAGACTTTGGTGACCTTAACTAGAATCCTCCAGTCTTCCTTTTTCATATTGTTGAACTAGGCCATGTGATCTGGACTGGTAAGCCTACGACAACATTCACAGTCGCCTGAGGGCAGGGCCTTTTCAGAAACCTCTGTCACAACTCAGTATACCGGAAGAGTCCAGCTCTGATGTTGGCTTCTCTGATCTGAACCTCAGGGCCAGCAGATTGGCATCCCTGCTGGTTGTATTGCCTGGAATGAGTTACTTGATGAACAAGACAACGCCATTGGCTTCCTGAGGGCACCTGGGAATTACCTGAGACCACATCTGTGAGCTCCTGGTACATGGTCTAAGCTCCCTTCTTTGGGGCCTGGGAGGGAGTTCTCTGCACCCCCATTCCTAGCAGCTGCAGCACTAACACATGAACCCTGAAGTTCATCAGCTCAAAGGTCTGGAACATTCTGCCTTTCTTAGTGGTCAAGAAGGGTCAAAAGGGAAAGCAGAAGGACTTCGGTGACCTTAACTAGAATCCTCCAGCCTTCATTTTCATATCATTAAACATATTGAAAGCAGGAGTTTTGGCCCCCAAGTTCTGAGGAAATCATGCACTCAGTCTATCTCCAAGCCTGCTCCAGCTCCAAGGGGGAGGGAAAGACAGAATCAACACAGCCCTTTCCTCTCTGTGGGCTACTGTTCTGCAGCTCCTAACCACCAGCTCATGCTTCCATGCAGTGGATTCTGGAACACAGGATCCCAGGCAGGGCCTGAGCAAAGAGCAAAGGAGATAGCGGGAACAGAGAAGAGCTAGGGTCTGCTGGAGCTGGGCACTCCTGTACCTGAATAAAGGCTAAGAGCCCCAGGGAGCAGGGGTGGGCCTGGCATGTGGTAGATGAGTACCTTTTTTCCTTTCCAGGAAATCCCAAGATGGTAGGGAGATATGAGAATGCAAGGTGATTAAAAATCTATACAACAACGGGTGCCTCTACTCCCCTGGCCAGCCCTGTCCCACCCGGTATTCACAGCCTGCACCTGCTCTCCCCAACCACCACCCCCCAGGGACCAGGCAACACTTCCTTCCCACGAGTTAGGTTTCAAGAGTGTACCAGGCATGGTTCCTGTCCCACCAGTCAGAGATCCACAGCCCCAGACCCAGAGTTTGCTCGTGGGATTTCTCTACCTTTTGTTGCCCGATTCTGCTGAGGGACAGAAACAAGCCTGAAACTCACCAACAAATTCTGGTGTCCCAAAAATATGCTTAAATTCAACTCCATCTTCTATTTCATGAGCCAGGCCAAAGTCAATCAGCTTGATGCGTGGAATGGGAATATTCTTGTCTAACAACATGATGTTTTCTGGCTGGAGAACAAAAAAAGAAAAAGAACAGAAGATGGTAACTGAAGTCCTGTTTTGTGTTTTCACTCTGGGGTTTGGGGTTCTTTTTTGGGAGGTGAAAACAGCCCCACAGTCTTGTTTTTGTGCCCTCGGTCTTCCTGGGTATTTCCAAAACGGGAGAAGATAGAGGGCAAGGCCTGGGTTTCACCACAGCTGATGTTCTGAGAACAGCTTTGCTTTCCTTTCTGTCTCCTTCAGGCCAGTCCCTCTGCTCCCCTGTACATCAAATGGGGTCCACAGATAGCTTGTACATTTCCTGTAAACAAAGCCACCTCTTCTGTGTGCACTGGGTCAGGAGCATGATGGCTTACAGATGCAGAACTTCCTGAGCACTTTGCTCCCCTGGACAGCAGCTTCCTGTTGCCCACACTCCCTCCTCCAGCCCAGCTGTAGAGTCCACCCTTTTCTCTGTGGTCCACTAACTGTGGCCCTCGGGTGGACTAGCAGAGCAAATGTGCACCTGATTTCCAGGGAAATGCTAGCCTGCTAGGCTACTTGCAGCCCAACCGACAGCTCCCAGGTCTGACAGGACAGTGCAGCTTGGTGGGGAGCCCTTATGTGCCCATGAATTTTTTTTTTTTTTTCTTAAACCACATTCATTTGTGTTATGGCCGGCTCAGCCCACCCTTGGGTGGTGTGGCACAGCATGTGGTGCCAGGGATGGAGCCTCAGTCTCTGCGCCTACCTACACTTTCCTAGGCAGCTGCTTTAGACTGCTGAACCATCTCTCTGGCCCACGTGTGCCTCTAGTTCTGAGTGAGGCTGAAGCCAGGTCTTGAATTTTCTCTTCATAGCACACAGGCTAGGAAGAGGAGTAACTCCCTCTGCTTCACCCTCTTTCTTCTACTCCCCCCTGTAACCTTCCTAGATGCCACTCAAATTGGAATGTCTTCCAGGTGGGTAGAGGGGCACACACGCAGCATCCCAGCACTCTGGGAGTCAGCTGAATCAGGAGGATAAGTCAGATCCCATCTCAAAATAAAAAAATATTAATAAGGGTTGGGGATGTGGCTCAGTGTAAAGGCCCTGGGTTCAGTCCCTAGGATCACACGAGTAAAATAAAGGCATGTTCTCGGAACACTGAGCTGCACAAACATGTGTACCTAAACATTCATAGCAACATAGTCACAGTAGCCCCAGTGTGGAAAATGCCCATGAATGGACACACAAAATGCGGCAGAACTCAATCACATAAAATTTCACATACGAAATCTTGTTGACTGTAACAAGGGATAAAGTAGCCATCCCTGTCGCAGCACAGATGAGCCTTGAAACCACTGCATAAGTGGAAGAGGCAAACCGCAAAAGCCCACATATCATAAAATGTGCAGCAGAGACAAATCCAGAGCAGCAGAAAGTAGCTGGGGAGCCACCTAGAACTAGGAGGAGGGAGATGGAGGGCGACTATTAATGGGCCTATGGCTTCTTCTTCGGGGGTGGTAAAATGTGCTAAAATTATACTCTAAATGATGGTGATATTGATTCTGTAACTCTGTAAGTTGTACGCAGGTGGGTGAAGTAGATGGTGCATAAAGATAGCTCAACAGCTCTGTTACATAAATCATTAAGAGCTTAAGAACGCTGGATGAGCCCATTATTCAAAGCACAGAAGGGTTTCCCACCGCGGGCCTGTGCTCTTCCTCCTGCTCTATGTGCAAGGCCTTGGGGCTCATCTCCACCAGGTGGGACCTCACACAGACCCCCGAAGCCCTACCCTGCCCAGGCCTCTGCGCTTACCTGGGTCTTTTTGCTAGGACATGTGACCTGCCCTCCCTGCCTAGCAGCCTTTGCTGTCTCCATAGAGTTCCCCCAGCTGTCCCAAGTGAGAGGGCGCATTCAGGTCTTGGTCTTGGTATCCTTGTCCCTGCTGTGCAGCCCCTGGCAGTGGCAAGCTGAGCATGGATCAGGAGCCCCCACCTCCACCCCAGTCTCCATGACCTCCTGTCACAGCAGTTGGAAACTTTCACTCAAGGGAGCTGGCTGAGGCCCTCCACTGCATTTTTTCCACCTTAAACAAAAATAAACAACACATTTCCTTTTGCATTTTAAAACCTTGTTTGTGTTTCTCCCCCTCTAGAGATTATTCTCGGCTTTATTTTGAAAATGTGTCGAAGTCCTTTCCCAAGGCAAAGCCTATTCTTAGTCCCTGCAGAAAGGAGAGCAAGAGCACCAGGAGGGCAGGAGCCAGGATCTGGGCAGGTGGCCCCACTCTAGTGTCTCTGACCCAGGCCATCTGTGGCTGCCCAGGGACCCCAAGTGCTGGCAGCCCTGCAGGGCATAGCACCCTCCCTGGTACCCCCATCTCCCTGGCAGTCAGCATCTGCTCCATTCCTCCTCCTGTTTCCCCCCATCTGTGGCCCCAACATGGAGCAAGGGGCTTTTCCCAGCTTAGACACTGTCCTACCCTAACCCCTCCCCAAACCTGGCAAATTCCTCTTCATATTTCATGAAGACAGCACCTTGGAATTCTTGCTTTTGTTTTTACTCTCCAAAATAAAATAAATTTATAATATTTTTTTTAAAAAAAGATAGCACTTTGTCACCAGGCCTTTTCTGATCTCCCTGGCTCCTGCCCACCTCCTCCACTGGGTGGAGCTGGTCTTATTATTTACCTGTCCCCCTCCCCTGGGCATCAAGCTTCCATGGGGTTTCTGTCCTCTCTCTCCCCAGGACTTGGGGCAGAGCCCCTAAGCAACCAAGTACCCAACCAATGTTCCCTGCATCAAGACAGAGGTACCACTTATTGAGCTCCTGCAATAGGCAGGAGCTCGCACTGACCTAGTGGACCACGTTCAACTTTCAGCTGCTCACAAGGTGGGTGGCAACCAAGACTGTAACACTAGCTGGTGGACACAGAAACTACAGCATTTACCAGGCAGTCGGCAAACTTTGCACTTCTACCTGCCAAACTAAATGACCCCCTTCCCAGCTTCTTGGAGACCTTGTAACTTTACCCCAGGGAGAAGTGGCCATGATGCTTCAGTAGACAACCCCACTATAGAGTGTTCTTCTAGTGACATGTTCACACAGGTGTGGTCCCTGGGCCTGTGTCTAACCTGGGCCTCAGAGCCTCAGGACCCCGGGACCTGGGTGTCCTCATCTTAGAGGAGAGCAGAGTCCTGGCAAGAGATAGCCCAAGCTAGGCCTGGATAAAAGAACATGGTCTGGAGAGGTGGGAGTCAGCCTGGGAGGTGGCCATGGGACAGCAGGAAGGAAGGCTCTTGCAGGCAGTCACGACCCAGTTCTTGTCTCCGTTCACTCATGGGGACATTAGGACCAGATGCCCCTGCACACTCAGAGCCAGGAGCAGACAGAGGCCATGGCCTCCCTGGCCATCAAATAACATATCTGCTTCCTTCCCAGGCCTCCAAGAAGACAGAGTCCAGGCTAGCAGGGACATGGACCCCTGAATCTGCAGAGCCTTCTGCTTTAGAAAAACCTTCTTCCTTATAGTCCTGACCTCTCCAGAAATGGTACCTAGGGGGCAGGCTAGGGACTAACACCACACCTTTATCAAGCCAAGCTCTATGCTAATGCATCACATAATCTTCAGGTGCTAACCACCATCCAGGGTAGTGGGCACTGTTAACATCCATCCCCATTTCAAAGATGAGGAAACTGAGGCCCAGAAAGCTACATGGACTTGCCCAAGTTCCAATAGCGAAGAGTGGCAGAGTCAGGGGTATTCCCTGGTAGTCTGGCCTCTCCTCTTCTAGTCTGGTTAAATATCTTCGGGAGACTGGGGAGATAGCTCAGTGGTATAAGCGCTTGCCTGGCAAGCACAAGGTCATGAGTTTGGCTCCCACTACCAGAAAAAAAAAAAAAAAAAAAAAAGGAAACAGTTAGAAAACCTTCAGGGATTACACTGACCACCAGAGAAAGCCCACATACCCTGCCTAAAATCCAAGGCACTCACAACTCTGTAGGAGCTCCCTGAGGTGCCTTCTCAGACTCACTGCCACCTCTTGCCTGACCCACGCTCTCCCCTCCTGGGATGTGATCATGCTTAGAAGGACCCCGAGCATCTTTGGAAGGACGCTGGCTGCTCACCTTGCCTTCACATGATCAGAAGGCTGGGGCTGGGGATGCTGTGCCGACCTGGTGCCCTACCCTTCGTCACCAGCACTTGCCAGCAACCCTAGCTGTAGGCTGTCTCTTGTCCATGGCGCCACTTTCCTAAGTGGTAGCCTTTTCCCTGGGGAAATTCAATTCAGTTCAATTCAATTCAATTCTTGTCATTGTTGTTGTGGCACCGGGGATTGGGTTTAGGATCTCATGTAGGGAAGGCAAGTGTTCTACTGCTGAGCTATATCCCTAAGAGTAGTTTATTTTGCATTGTATTGCATTTTTTTTCCAAAGAGGGAAGCTTTATTTTGTTTTACTGTTCAGCTGATAGGCTGGCATGGCATGGGTACATGGCAGAGAAAAACCAGCTCATGTTATGGCTGCGGGAAGTAAAGAGAAATCAACAAAGGAAGGAGGCGGATAGATTTGTGTAGGCCATGCATTGCATTTTAGAGATGAGGTCTTGCTAAGCTGCTCAGGCTGGCCTCAAACTTGAATTTCCTTTGCCTTAGCCTCCTGAGTAGCTGGGATCACAGGCTCAATTCAGTTCTAAGGTATCTGGCCTGGCCTTATGGTGTCTTGCATGCTGCATGTTCCACTAATTTTGCAGAAATGAATGGAAAGAGTAAGAACTAGACACCCTACGGAAGCCCTCCACCACCACTAGGGGCGCTAGAGTGCATCCCTCCCTTACAGAGCTGAGAGGACTGCCGAGGACTCAAAAAGGTTCTGAAAGCCAGCACACGGTCCCCAGACTCTGGCCTTTGCCTCCCCCAACCCAATCAGAACAGGGTGAAACCACAGTTCCAGCTCTCCCATATAAGGCCGTGAGCTTACACAGGCCACTTCTTGTCTCTGGGCCTCAGCCCCTCTACCTCTGAGGCAGACACTGGTTGCTACCTCAGGCCTCTCCAGGCTCTTGGCTCAGGGATTTCAAAGTGGGACAAACCTTCAAGTTTCCTGGACACATTTCCACGGCACTGGCCCCATGGTGGGATATGAGGAGGCTGGAAGGAAGAGGCTGCTGCCATCCTGGGTTTCCACGCTCCCTTGCACCTGTCCTACCCGCCCGGCTTCCTCAGCTCAGTTAAGTACTTCACCCACACCCTGAGCTCAGCTACAAGCATCCCACCCAGAGGAAAGAACTGAATTTTTTACAGGTTGATCCTGCTGGCGTAAAACTGCCCTGCTTGTGGAAATAGACCACCCAACTCTGCAACCCGGGAGAAGGCAGTGTGTCCCTTCCTGTCCTATGGATCTGGCCAGAGATGCCTGCTGTGGTGCCAAAAAGAAGCCAGTCCTCCAAGGGGTCGCTGGTTCCCTAGGCCCAGCAAGCACACCCAGGGACCCTCAAGGGCTCTGCAATAATGTGGGCTTGGGGTCAGGTAGGTCTTGGTTGAAATCTCAGCTCCACCATTCACAATGTGAAATCTGGGTAAAGTCACTGGATCTTTTGCGACCTGAGTTTGCCATCTGTGAAAGGGTGTGGCAGCACCTGGCAAGGCATGGAGTGGCTCAAGGAGTTAAGAGGTGGCCTCACTGATGCTACAGGGCCTGAAGAGAACAGCCGCTGCGCTCATTCATTTTTTTCCTGAGAGGTGGCACTCACATCTGGCCCCAGGAGCTCAGCTTGCACCCCACAGAATCCACTGCACTCAGCTGATGCCCCCATCATCTCCGGCTTCCCTCCTTTAACCCCACTTCCCCTGCAGCTTCACAATGTCGAGGATGCAGGGATCCCAGGGGCCTTCCAGCCCCTACACATTACAGAGCAGCCTAAGAGGGCAAGAAGCCACCAAGGTCACTGAGCAAGAAACAGAGCCCAGGGTCTCCTGTGGGTGCCCTCCTGGACCCCTGCTGTTGGGTGAGGCTGCTATATAGGCACAGGGAGCCGCCAGCAGAGCCTCAGGGGCAATACAAGCCAGGCCTTGGATGGCTGTGGCAGAGCTGGGCAAGCTGAGAAAGCCGGGCTGCTCAGTGCCAGCCCTCTGTGGGCAGGAGTCCAAGGTGATGTGCTGCCCGCCCCCTAAGACCCCAGAGATGAGATCACAGGCAGCCCTTTGCATGGGCACCTGTGTGGCTTATGCCCAGTGTCCACATCTGTCTGGCATTCAAGGGCTTGCTATCCTCCTATTGTTTCCAGCTCAGCCCCTGATGTATCAGCTGCCTCCTCATCCCCACCCCGACCTGCAGATCACTGCCAGAGAGCCTGCACTGGCCGGCTCCTTCTGCCCCTCTCCACCCAGCCCTAGCACCCATGCTGGAACTCTGGCTGTGGCCTGCTCCTTTCTGCACACTGCAGCTGTCCCCGCCCAGTCCACGCCTCCGGCAGCCATCTTCACTTTACCCTCCCTTTCGGGTCCTGTCTATTGTATGAAAGTCTTGCCCAGAGAACAACAGGGCTTGCTTCTGTTCCCATCCCCAGCGCCCAAGAGAGCCCGGTGTTGTGGTACATGCTCAGTTACCATTCAGTAGGCAGATAGATGAATGAACGGGTGCAGACACACCCGGGCTCCTGCACCATGTGCTTCTGGAGAACGCACACGGCACAGACTTTGGAATCTGGGTTCCCGCCCTAATCTGCCAACTCCAGCAGCCTGACACCAGGCGAGCCGTGTACCTTCCCCGTATTGCCAGCTTCTCACCTACTAATGAGGAGTCTTCATAGACCTTCCTTGAGAAGGCTCCTAGCGGGTGCAACGAGGTAAAGAAGTGGCCTGGAGCCGTATCATCCTTGTGATCGACTAGGAGATACAACTGAACACTATAGTGAATGCCTACACTTTAATTTTATCATTATTACTATTTTTAATGTACTTGGCATAAGGTCACACCATGTGGCGCCACTCCCAGACTCAGTGGCTGGCTCAGTGTGCCCAGGGGCAGGGCTAGCATAGCATGTGGTACCAGGGATTGAACCTCAGTCTCTGCACTTGCCTAAGCAGGCCCTTGTTTTAATTTTTATCTCGCCGGCCCTTGTTTTGTTTTGTTCTGTTTTTTTGTACTGGTGATTGAACTCAGGACTTTGTGCTTGTCCAACCAGTGCTTAAGCTGCTGGGCTATCTCCTCAGCCCAATGCCTACATTTAAAAAAAATTATTATAGTAAAATGTGCATTCGTAGCCCTTCAAAATACTACCCTTACTTCTGATACCCTCATCCTTTCTTTTTTCATTCCCTCACTTGCTTCTTTCCTCTGCCAGCCTGCCTGCCTCTCTTCTTTCCTGTTGTTTTTTTGAGACTAACCCTCAACTCTGGAATGGCAGAGCTCATAGCCCCTGACTGGGACAGACCTGCACAGTACCTCGGTGGCCATCAGGCCTGTGCACGAATCAGAGGGGACAGCAGCCAATGGCTGGAACCAGCAAGAGGCCTCTGAGCAGCTCACAGTGATGGCAAAGGAAACAAGGACCAAAGAGGGACTGTAATTTCATTTTGGTTTTCTCATCTGTAAAACGGAGATCACCTCTGCCTCCCTAGGCCAACGACCATATGTCCTCTGAACCCCTGTGTCTCAAACCCACACCTGTTCCTACTTCCCACAAGTGTAGGTATTCTATAGCAGTTCACAATACACTAATTGTTATTATTACTATTACTGTCATTGCAATACTTGGGGTTCAACTCAAGGATGTCCTACTCCTGAGTTACATTCCCCAACCTGTTCTATTTTTTATTTTAGAAAAGGGGCTCTTGGTCTGGGGAGAAAGCTCAGTAGAATAAGTGCTTGCCTGGCAAGTGCAAGGTCCTGGTTTCAATCCCCAGTACCGCAAAAGAAGAAAGAAAGAAAGAAAAGAAAGAAAGAAAGAAAGAAAAATACAGGGTCTCATATTTGCCCAAGCTGCCTTGAACTTGTGATCTTCCTACCTCAGCCGCCTGAGTAGCTAAGCTCACAGGCGTGTGCCATTGCACCTGACTATATGAATTAATTATTTTTAATATGAACTGTGGTGTACTAGAAAGAGAAAACAATATAACCAGATAAGAAATAAACTGTGTAAAGAATACGTGCCTACATAGCACAGTACAGATCTTACTGTGTAGTCGTGTGTAGAAAGTACAGCCTAAGGAAGAAATCTGGATTATAAATCATGAAATAAAAGTTGGTGACACCCAGCTTTACTTAGAATTTCTTCTCTGACTAAATTCGAGTCCCAGCCCTATTACTAAGTAGCTTCATGATCTTGGGCAAGTAACTAAATCTCTCAGAATCTTAACTGGCTTGTAGGTTAAAAAAAAAAAAAAAGTGATAGGCTGGTCATGGTGGCACTTGGGAAACTGAGGCAGGAGGATCCCTGCGAGTTGGAGGTCACATGAGACTACAGAGTGAGTTTGATCATGATCAAAAATCATGATCCTGCCAGGCGTGGTGGCACACGCCTGTAATCCCAGCACTCAGGAGGCTGAGGCAGGAAGATTGGTGCGAGTTCGAGACCAGCCTGGGCTACAAAAGTGAGCTCAAGGCCAGCTTGAACTGCCTAGCAAGACCCTGTCTCAAAAAGACACCAAAAAAATAAATAAAGTATCTGGTCCAAGCCAGGTGATAAAGAAAAGGGCATTTGATATCCATGAGCACATTTGGTCTACATCCATCTGTCCGTCGGCCTGTCTATCTGTCCATCCATCAGTCTAACACCTATGTGACTCAAATGTCACACACTGCTATAGAAAGTGACTCATGAGGAGGAGTGCTCCTGGCAGAAATGTGTGCAAGGGGCAGCAGAAGAGAGGTAGGGCAGTTCTTAGTTATGCTTTGGGGAGGTGGCAGGGACAGCAAATGCTTCCCACAGGAAATGACATTCCTGCTGGCCTTGACGTATGAGTCAAGTCCACAGGGAGACAAAAGTGGGAGCAGTGGCAGTCTGGAAGGAATGGCATGAACAGCACAGGCC
>PVJA010048106.1:0-14315 GCA_004027025.1 Myocastor coypus | reverse complement strand
ATAAATAGGATTATCAGCCTGAGGAAATAAAGCTGGAAAATGAGAATACATGGCCAAGAAACTAATTTTGAATCTAGCAAGCATATTCCCTAGCAAGTATAGTTCAAAAGAAAAGTAGAAACAGCCGAGCTGCACTCTCTTGAGAAATGAAGCCCCTCTCCTCAATCTTCACCCGATTTTATTTCAACCCTACTCACTGAGATAGGCAGAGCCGGCTACATAGAAGCAGATTTTCCCCTTAATTGGCTAAAAGAATGTGACTGAGTCTGGCTAAGACACCAGTGTGTCTCATCACAGCCCGTGGGAGAGATTGCCTGCTCCTCATAGCTGGAACGGGGGTTTGAGCAAGAGCCCGTGAGATTCCAGGGCTGACACACTGGAGATAACACCTCAGAGGAGGCCGTGTAACTCAGAATCATACCTTCTGGGCAGTAAAGGTGCCAGACTTATATACATCAAGCCATCCCTTGTACTGCTAATTGGAGGCTCTCTGTTCCTGGTGCAGAAGTATTCTGTTTCTCCATAATCCACACCCACCTTGCTGATTGATACCAACAAAAGCCAGGAGCTTTTGAGTTCCTAGCGTTTTGTGTCACAGAGAACATTGGTCATCCCAGAATTCCTCAACTGCAGAACTTGCTTTTTTTTTTTTTTAATCCATGTGCCATATTGCTAGGTGAAGCTCTCCTCAGGAGTTTTAGTAGAAACTTATGAGTTAGGAATTCAAGCCTTATGGGTATGAGTACATACACACTAGAACTAATGAAATTATGAATTCAATACTATTCTAAAGTATTACGTTAGGCATGTGATATGGAGGCTCTCACTTCATTGTCATTACATCACATGAGGACAAGTCTTGGGTTACTTTTCTGTAATAAAAAGAGAATGGAGACTTAAGGAGGTGAGATGATCTGCCCAAGGTCATAAAGCTGGCAGGTGCTGGGGCCAGAATTCTAGCCCGAATCAGGGTCTGCTCTCCTCCACACTGCTCTGTTCTTTGCATCTCACTATACTTCGAATGGGTTAATGAGGAAGTCTAAAGTCTGACCAAGGAAAGAGAGGTGGCACGATATTACAAAGGACTAATACTCCCCTTCAAAAAATGTGCATAGTATGTATGTTTGGGGGCCCTAGGATTCCAGCCCTGAAACTGATGGAGACATTGTCTCTCAGCAGCCTTATATTTTGGATGGACAATCAGAAAAGAGACATAAGTATATGTGGTCAGTGTAAGCTTGCAAGCAAAACGAAGCAGATCACTGGGACTGGGCCCGGTGGGCAGGAGGAGGCTTCCATCTCCCCGTGGTCAGCCATGGGCTTAGGAAGCACATAGAAGACCGTGGGAACACATGATGGCGGTGTAAGGGTCCTTCCTCTGGTGCAAAGGAGAGGCTGTGAAAGCAAAGAAATCCTTTATTACCAGATGCAGGAGGGTGACAAAAAGAGAAGTGGGAGAACCTTTAAGTGGAGACAGCAGTTGGCGCTTTCGTGGGATTGGGCTAGGGGTGGAGTTTGCATAGGCAGTACAGTGACGCAACAGGAGCTGATTGGGGGAAGGTTGGCCCACATCAAAATCAAAGAGGAAGTTCCCGGTTAACCCTGGGAGAGGGAACAGAAGACAGTCCCGGAGCAGCTGTGTTGATATCCGTGCCATGCTGATTCACTGCCACGATGCATCCGTGGACTGTTGCGCCTGTGGACCGCTGCACCCGTAGTTTGCTGCACGGGCACAGACCCATCAGGTGGGGCTTGGTGTGGGCATGTTCAAGAAATTGAGCAAGTCTGAGGCAAGGATCAAGAGAAATAACATTAAAAGCTGACTTCAGGTAGATAATGTTATTTGCATCGTTCTAAATAAAGGTTTTTAAAGTTCCATGTCAAGGGGTTCGTAGGACTGTGACAATCCACAAAAACAAGCCACTTTCGTTGCTCTGGAGTGCCTAAATGTCTGAATGTAGTTCATGCACCTATAGTCCCCAATGGGCTTCTGCAAATGAATTCAAATAAGCATGAACACAATGCCAAGATCCCCTTAGTTGGGCTCAGATGTCCCTTGACTGCAGCTGAATGTTACGGTGCTACTCTCTCACGGCCGTAATGTTTACTTGATGCGTACTTTTCCAAAATAGCCCCCAAAGTCCTATTTAGCACTTCCAAAACGAATCATGGCTCTCATAATAGTAGAAACTGCAGCAAGAATGACAATGTTACTGTATTTTCATAAGGAAATTAATTAATCTTCACTAAGTAGGGCCAGCTCAATGGTCTCCCCACTCCAAGGCCCAGACAGCGCACTCGGAGTCTGTTGTTGGCTGATAGTGACCTACCTGGCAGTGTCAGGGAGATTCCCAGGAATCATCAGAGGGAACACTAGGCAGTTAGAGAGGATCCGTATGACCCAGGTGCTAGCAGGAGATCGTACAGTTCAAGAATTCCCAGCAGGGTTGGAAGGGGGAAGAGTCCAACTGTCGGCAGCGGTAAGGAGGCCGGGAAAGGGCACTCAAGCGCCAGAGGGCTCGGGCGGTCAGCCCTGCTCTGCTGCTGAGTCTAGGGGCACTATTCCCACCCGAGTGTCCACTGTGGGGTGCACCCCACTCATACAAAAGTTGGCGTACCTAGACATGATAAAAAAACTAAAAAAAAAAAAAAAAAAAGACAAAAAGTAAATAGGGCTGGCCAAATAGCTCAGCGGATTCAAGTGCCTGCAAGCAGGTATGGGGGATTGGGGTTCAATCCCTGTTTCATTGCTGTTTGGCACGCAGTGGGGGCAGGAGATGACAAGTCTTTTTTGTGTGTGAGTGCGTCAGGATTTAAAGTCCATCATCATTTACGTTAAAGCCTCTCCTCATACATATAAATAGACAATCATTCCAGAAGTTGTTAATTTTGGACAAAACTGACTGATAAAGAAGTACCAGCATTTCACAAGAAGACCTACTCAAACTCGCTTAATGTGATTCCGTTTCTGAGAAAGACTTCAGTAGCGCTTCCTTTCATTCAAGTCTGACTCGGGCCCTGTAATAGCCGGGCTGCAGCTGAGGGGGTCGTCCCGACGCTCCTCATGCTCTTCCAGGAGTAGCCTCTAGGGGGCAGCACACGAGGGTTTCTCCAACAGGCTGGCCAGCAGCCAAGCGCTGCTCTAAGAGGTTATGCAATGTGTCCTCAGGTAGATTTTTTTCATGACATACAGTATCAAATTTCTTTCTTTCTTTCTTTCTTTCTTTCTTTCTTTCTTTCTTTCTTTCTTTCTTTCTTTCTTTCTTTTTTGTCTTTTTGAGACAGGGTCGCGCTGTACAGTTCAGGCTGGCCTTGAGCTCAGTTCTGTAGCCCAGGCTGGTCTCGAACTCTCACCAATCCTCCTGCCTTAGCCTCCCAAGTGCTGGGATTACAGGCGTGTGCCACCACGCCTGGCTACAGTACCAAATTTCAAAGTTACAAAAGGCCACTATTCTTATTTCTCCAGAAATGGTATTGCCCGGTATTACCAATTCCTTATATATTTTCCAGAGACTGCCAGTGTATGAAGCAAAAGAAAAACGTCAGCCATACTTGCTACCAGCTCCCCTCATTGGCGCCTGACTAAAATCAAAGTGCTGCTCTGAGGGAACTCTGTAAAGAGAATGAATTTGCACACAACTGCGTAGACATGCAAGCAAATATGCTTCTCAAATATTCTATCCCTTATTTATTTATTTTTCTATCCCTTATTTAATGATAGTCTGGGACCTTGAAGTTGTAGGTTGTGAAGGTGGACAGGTGCGCGCGTGCACACACACACACACACATGCCAATCACTGTTGAGAGAATTGCATATTTTTTTGGAGCCTACACTGTAGATAGGGTATCTCTTTTGAAAATTGACTTTGTGGACTTTTATTTCATTTTCTTTTCTGCTTTTATGTGACTTCTACAAAGCAAACACAGGAAAATCTTAACTTCAATAGTCTTATTTATCTGGAAACCTTAACCAGCAATTTTTGGTCATGATTTTAGTTACTAACAACTTAAAAAATAATCTTTGTTATTCAGTCTAACAGCTGTGAGATGTTGCTGTGGACTAGGGAAAGCAGTGCGGTATCTGAAAGAAAGGAGGGTTTTTATCACTGTCTTCTTTATATTTACTGCACATGATCCCTTTCCTATCCTGTTATTTGACTAAAATGTCTGTACTTTAAGAAAGGATTGACTATTATAGGTGATCATTTCCTTCATTTTCTTGTTCCTCACTATAAAAAGGATGCCTTGGGATTTCTCCATTAAGTTCATGTTTTATGCATTAAACCATTAAATGTGTTGTTGGCTTCAGGTCTGGCCTACTCTGAAATCAGGGATGGTGAACACGTGGCCCAGAGTCCAGTTCTCCTTCCTCAGATACCCGTGATAGAGTTGCTAATCTATCATGGCTCTTGATCCTGACAAGAATTTATGTAGCATAAGATAAAATCTTTTTATCACCTTTATTCTAAACAATAAGGAACTGGTGTAGCAAAAATCCCCTCTGCCTAAGCCAGTATACTTTTGTTTCTTAGTTGTCTCGGTAATAGTTCCTGTTCTAGTTCCAGTTGCTCCAGTTTCTTGGAAACACCTGGCCACTGCGGTACAAGGCAGGTCAGTCAGCAGCACATGGTATAAACCAGCCCCAGCTGAGGAGCCACTCTGCCTCTACACTTCCTGCTTGTTTATCCCATGCGAGCCCTAGACCACCAGAGCTCAGGGAATGATCCCAGTCAGTGCCTGTCAGTGCAAATCAGTTTGCCTCCAAATGCCGAGTGAAGGGCCAGCCAGATAGCTCAGGGGATTAAAGCACCTGCTTAGGAAGATGCAAGGACTGGGGTCCTGTTCCACGTGTGTCGTGCCACTGAGAGAGTGACAGACTGGGTGTGGTGGCACGTGCCTGTAATCCCAGAACTTGGGAGGATGAAAATAGGAGCATCACTACAAGCCCAATCTATGTAGTGAGACCCTGTTGGCCCTGTAATAAAAACATTAATAAATAAATAAACAAATAAATTCTGGGTGTCATTTCAGTGTTTCTGCAGGCTATTACTTTTGCATCTTACTTCATGTGTTAGATAAATCAACTGACTTCTAAAAGAAATCAGTTAGCAAGAAATGCTTACAACGAATGCCAGCAGTGTATACCTTGCCCGTCACTGCTGTTGATGGGCCATCTGTAACAGTAGACCAGATGGTGTAAGGCAATGACCTTTATAAACTAGAGTAAGTGTCCGAGAAAATAAGGCTGCGTTGTGCAGACATTAAGGCCACTGCTGGCCTCCAGTAAGCGCTGGGCTGCTGTATCGAGAGGTTTTTGCATGGCCTCCCTCCCTGATGTCCTGCTTGTCGCATGGCAGGCCTTGCCCTGTGCAGTCCCGAGCATGTGATGTCTTGGTGCACACATCGGCTGTCCACAACTTCCTTTCCAAGCCTCGCTCCAGCTCACAGGCATCCTCATCGCTGTTACTTTTGGCATGTACCACAGTGGATCAGCGAGATGTTTACCCCTCACGAGACAAGAGGCACGCTGTCTTCCTGAGCTTTTGCAGGCCCAGGAGTAGGAACAATATCTGTTTGGATGTCTTTTTTTGTTAAGCATACATTTGTAACTCTAGCATGAGTCCAGAAATAGCTCTAGAGGTCATCCGATCTCTGAACCCTTAATTTCTATGTAAGATAACTATTTGAGATCAGCACATCTGTTCGTAGACCCTGTTTCTTCCCTAGCCTGATGTTTGATTACAAGCAACAATCAATGCTGTGAGACTCTGTCAGAAGGGTTTGCTTAGGGCACAGTGTTTTCCCTGGCCAAATATGAAAAATAATGTACCTCATGAAATAGTGAAAAGAAAAGCTGAGTAGTTGATTCATTTTAATATATATGCAGCCGGGTGTGGTGGCACACTCCTGTAATCCCAACACTTGGGAGGCTGAGGCAGGAGGATCAGTGTGAGTTCGAGACCAGCCTGAGCTGCAAAAGTGAGCTCAAGACCAGCCTGAACCACGTAGTGAGACCCTGTCTCAAAAAGACAAAAAAAAAAAAAAAAAAAAAAAAAAAAAAAAAAAAAAAAAAAAAAAAAAAAAATAAAATATATATATATATATATATATGTATATATGTATATATACACATATATATGAAATATAATATATTTGTATATAGCATACAGTATATAACATATATATAAAATATATAAATATAATATATATGTTATTATGTATAACATATTGCATATATAATGTATATTGTTTAGGAGCCCTGTTCTAAAGTTTCGGATGTTAATAAAGTCGAAATGATTATCTATTTAAACTTCTCTAACCAGGGTTTACTGTCTATAGTAATAGCTCATTGGCTACTAAGGGTTGTGCAGTTACTGAGTGGACTGGTTGCACAACAGCCTGCTATGGCAGGGCGCTCCTCCACCACATCCTCTGTGCTTGAGCGTGACGTCATGCCTTACGTGTGTGCCCTGGGTCCCCTTCCACTGAGATCATCATATTAGTTGATAAAGCAGCTTAAACAGGAGATATGGGCTAAAATATACCACAATGCCTGTAATTCTTTTGGAAATTAAATTTAGTGCTATGTATTTTTAGAATCAATCAAATGAATCTCTTCTGGAAGCACAATTACGTTCCTTGTAATTTTGGAGGCGTGGTGATGTGGGCACCACCGAGGACCAGCTCGGCCTCAGCAGCAGCCAGCTTTCGCAGGGGAGGCGTTCCCAGCAACACTTGCGCTTTTGCTTTGCGCACCTCCAAGCCCTCGGCTGGGGCAGTAGTGATCTTTCCCCCAGCGCCCAGGAGCCTACATTGCTGCTTTCTCTTTACCTCCTCGCCTTTTATAGCCATAACCTTTCTCTGACCCGGTTCATGGCAGTGCGTTCCAGGGAGACAAAGCTACTCATTACGGTGCTGTGGGGAAATTCCAAGGCCCGAGCTCCGCGGTCGTGGTAAATTACAGGTATGGCGCTGCATTCCTCAGTTTGATAACAGGGCTGAGCGTGAAACAGCCTTGCAGGAAGTCTCTGCGCCGCCATTCCCAGTCTGAAAGCCAGTTCCTACATTATTTGGCTGGCATTGTCTAGTTTGAACTCTGTGGAGACGCCTCGATTCCAGGAGACTTTAGACCTTTTAAAGTCAAGCCCCAGACTTTCCCTTCTGTCTTCAAAACTGATAAGGGTCAAAGGGTATGAGTTGAGGGAGTGATGCTTGGTAGTGAGCCCTGCTTGTGACGCCACTCTTTTTTTTTTTTTTTTTTGCGGGACCAGGGTTCGAACTCACGACCTTGCACTTGCCAGGCAGGCACTTGTGCCATAGAGCTATCTCCCCAGCCTCGATGCCACTCTTTAAGCTCTGCTTCTTTCTTATTCTCTTGTTAGTGCCATTCTTTTGTGCTTGGGGAGCTGAATGCCTCGATGAACACTGACAGTGGAACCCGGATGATGGAGGTTTGTGTCTTAGGTTTGCCGTTTACTTGCGGTTTTGCATTGAAGATTTCTGTATTTCTTTGGCTCTGTTTTCTCATTGATGAAATGGAGAGGCTCTTTGCTTTGCTTACTTTATAGGATTATTGTGATGATCGAATAGTATAACAAAGGGGTCACTCACACATGGCTTCATATTTACTACGAGAGACTGGACTTGCTCAGAAAAAGATAGTTGTATAGTAGATGAAAAATTTGCCAAGAAATTAAATACTGCCCTAAAGCAGGGGAATTAAATACCATCAGATTCCTAAAACTGAATGAGAATTAGAATTAGTAGGGAAAGAACAAGCACAAAAACAAGAAATCCAAAACTTAGAATATGTGAGTAAAATGTACATCATACAGCACAGGAACAGATGTATAATAAAACAATATTCATTGAAATACAAATTTAACTGGGAATCTTGTTTTTCACTTGCTAAAGCCAGCAACCTTGCACAGGGGATCCCTGTAGGCAACCTACTTTTAAGACTACTGACCCAGATCCTGAGCAGCACCTGCCTGCCTGCCTTCCTGACCAGGGAAGGAGCTGACTGTCACATGGCAGGCTTTCAGAAGCTCCAGGGTCTTCTCCCAGGAGAATGGGAATCCTGCGTAACCACTTCCTGCAGGCTTGACCTTGTCTCTTAGAATTCTGTACAAGTTCAAGATCCGAGGGTGGCACAGTCTTCAGCAGGTGAGTATTTGTCATCTACCCTGAGTGTGGTTGAGCAGCGAATAAATGTTTGTAAGTGAACGAAGCGAGCAGGAGGGGAAGCTGGAGAAGGGCACCCCAGGGCGTACGGGCGGCTGAGGACGTGCTGCCTGCTTCCCTGCCGATCCCAAGGCTATGGTCGTCTCCATCTCTGTTCAGGTGCAAGGCACGTGCGAGGAATGGTCCTGCCCACTGTGACATTAGCACTGTGGTACCAGCTGATGGACTGTGACAGAGGACAGAACAGTAGCTCAGAGTTTCTTTTTTAAAATTTTAAAATATTTTTTATGCACAGAGTCTGCAGAGTCTCACTACACAGATCAGACTCATAGTAATCCTTCCTGTTTTCAGCCTCCCAAGCGCTGAGATTACAGGTGTGCATCACCACACCCAGTCTCAGTAGCTGTTTCAGCGCACCTTGGGGACAGGACTGGCGCGGCACACTGGGGAACTGAACTCGGTCCCTGAGCCTGCCTAAGCAGGTACTTTACTCTGCTGAGTTCTTTTGCCAGCTTGGGGAACCCTCTTTTTGAAAACAAAAATGGTTGCACCTTTGTGAAAAAGATTTATCAAACTCCTCATTGGGCCTAAGGCCTTTGGACTCTGTGAAGTACCACATAGAACTATCAATTATAAAAAGCCCTTCTCAGACTTATAAAAATAAAGTCAATTCCAGGGGATCAGAGGCTTCAAGCTCTGTTCTAACCAGATCACATGTTCAGTTTTTCTGTCTGTAACATGAAATCAGTACTGGTTCTGACCTCTGTGCTATTAGAAGGCTCTAGTGAAATGAGAGCTATAAAATGCTTAATATCAGCCAGGTGTGGTGGCGTATGCCTGTAATCCCAGCACTTGGGAGGCTGAGGCAGGAGGATCAGTGTGAGTTCGAGACCAGTCTGGGCTACAAAACTGAGCTCAAGGCCAGCCTGAACTGCACAGCGAGACCCTGTCTCAAAAAACAAAACAAAACAAAACAAAAAAAAAAGCTTAATATCCATGGTTAGCAATAAACTTAAAATTCACAAAACAGCTTATTTTAACTTGCTTTATAATTTTATATTTAGAATATCAAATTTGGAAAGAAACTGATGAAAACTGGCACCAAGTGTAACTTTATTGTTAATGAATAAAAATATAATGTGTGGCCTTTCTGGAGGACATCAAAGGCTATTTTCATCTGCTTTGTGGGCTAAACTTATTGGTCATAATTGACTAAACTTCCCAAGGAAATAGCTGAATTTTGAACCTGTCAAGATGATGAACTCGGGGCTGGGGAGATAGCTCAGTAGAATAAGCACTTGCCTGGCAAGTGCAAGGTCCTGAGTTCAATCCCTGGTACCACAAAAACAAGAAACAAAACAAAATAGACAAACAAAAAGATGACAAACTTGCTGGGGAGATAGCTCAGTGGCATAAATGCCTGTGTGGCAAGCGTGAGGTCCCAAATTTGATCTCTGATACCACACACACAAAAGAAAAAGATGATAAACTCATTAACACTAGGTTCCTTGCTTGGTGTCATTCTTACTTTGGAATTGGAACGGAAGGCAGAAATCAAAAGGACATCAAGTTCAGATGGAGCATAATGACTCCCAAAGTCCTGACAAATATCCCAAAGTCCTGACAAATATAGTTGACTATGAATGTGAGAAAAACAAAGGAATTAGGAAACAGGAAGTGAGAGTAGCTGTTGTGAAACAGGTAAGAAGAGAGAAGCAAAAGGAAAGACCTGTAGGAGAGTGCGAAATGTGGGTGACCACAAGCCGTGGCAGAAATCTGGTGGTAAATAGGAAAAAGAATTTCTGCTGTAGCCTCTGTCTAAGTTGCCAGGAGAAGTGGTGGCTATCACAAACTGTCAGACTTTTACTGTTACTAATTTCTGAAAAATGGCTGGAGTTTACACTTCTGTGACTACAATCCTTTAGGACACTTGGATATGAAGAAAGATGCCTAGAAAACAAACACTCAAAGATGTGCTCAGTGCAGGGTGGCGAGCACACATCAGGGCTCTACTCTGCCCTGATTATCATCAAGCAGTAATCCTAGGAGGCTTCAGAGATGCTCGAGGTTTAGGAGTGAGTCTGGGTGCTAGTCCTGGGAAGAGGCGAGGTCACAGAACTTGGTGAGAGAGAGACTGGGCAGGGAGAACTACCCCAGCCATTGTCGACGATACTGTACATAGCTAAGTTAGGTAGAAATACATGTGGCCAGACAGGGCTGCTTCCTGGCAGGAGTCATCATGGCAGAGATAAGAACACACTACAACTGCAGCTGGAGGTGCATTTGTTGAAGGTCAGGCCTTAAGGTAAAGATAGGATGTCTAGACCTCCATACCTCTCAGAGAATAGGCAGTGTACTATAATTGGTACTACCTGGTCCAATAAAGTGTAGCCAGACATCAGTCACCCAGGTGGGTGAACAGGACCTCCTGACTCATCTCTTCCAAAAAAGGTCCTTGTCCTTTCCATATACCCTTGCTGCATGACTTCCTGTCCCCTTGGATCAACATTATCTAAGCGACCATACTTGTTATCTTATTGGTTGATCATAGTCTGGTGCCATGTTGTATCTACCTCATGATTTTGCACTATAAAACTTCCTTTGAGAAGTTGGCTGGTGGGCAGGCTCCCTCCTGTCTCTCGGGAGCTCTCTGTCCCAAAAAGTTTTCCTCCTTTTAACTTCTGTTGGTCCTTAGAATTCATTCTTCGATTTTGGGGAAAATGAACTTGGCATATCTGATGTCTTGCAGATTGGGAGTCGCAATATTTCCTTTGTATCATTTGGAAGTCCTATATCATGAATGTGCCATTTTTGTACAAATGTTTTTAAAAAAGATATCAAGGGGGCTGGGGAGATAGCTCCGAGGCACAAGTGCCTGCTGGGCAAGTGCAAGGTCGTGAGTTCGAACCCTGGTCCCACAAAAAAAAAAAAAAAAAAAGATATCAAACAAGGCATGAGAAGACCATGGAAGGGTATGCAGCTTTGAGGGTGGTGTGCCAGTGGATGGATGGCAGGCTGGGAGCTCCAGCAGCTCACAGTGGTAGCCCAGGCAGTGGAATCATCCGCACGGGAGTTCACAAGACAGGGCAGGGAGAGGTTTTGCTGTCATAGGCAATTCAAGTGGGTTTAAGCCAAGGTCAGCCAGCCCCTAAAGAATTCAAAGGCTGTGTCACCTTCTACACGTTTGGGGGACTGGGAGGTGGAAAGGTCAGATATAGGGAAACCAGAAAGGTGGAAAGGAAGAGAGGGAGGGGGAGAGAGAGAGAGAGAGAGAGAGAGACAGAGAGAGAGACAGAGAGAGACAGAGAGAGACAGAGAGAGAGACAGAGACAGAGAGAGACAGAGAGACAAAGACAGAAAGACACAGAGAGACAGAGACAGAGAGAGACAGAGACAGAGAAGAGACAGAGAAACAGAGACTTTCTCTTCCTAGGTTTTTAACTTTGGGGCACCAGTGGTTGCACCTGTTAAATAAACGACCTTCCAAATTTCATCTGTGTTAGGGTCTTTTCTAGATACTTCTAAAAATATGAACTTTGAGTCCCACTTCTGAATCTGGTCTCTGTACTTAAAAAGCAGTAATCAGTACTTAACAACAGGGGCACATTCCTAGAAGGCTGTGGTTCAGTGACTTCAGCAGTGTGTCAGCATTGTAGGGTATACTTTACATGAACTGAGATGGCTATCATGTCTCTAGACACCATAAATTTATAGACTGCTGTTGCACACACACTACATGATTGCACATGGGAACTGGATGCTGACAGCAGAAGAATTACCAAACTCTGCAGGGCTCCTAACACGAACTGGAAGCTGCTGATAATAAACTCAATTGCATCATGATAAATTCATGCAGATGAATAATATGCAGTCATAAAAAAGGATAATATAGTCTTACAAATTGATGTTGATAAATGTTGTATATGTGTGTGCTGGCAATCAAATCCAAGATCTTTCACCTGCTATGCAGTGCTCTACCACTGAACTATACCACTGATGAATCATTTTTATTTTTTAGGGGACTGGAGATTGAAGTGAGGACCTTGTGCTTGCTGGGCAGGCACGTACACCACTGAGCTATCTCCCCAGATCTTGCATCACTAATTTAAAAGTTCATAAATTTTTTAATGAAAAGGCTGAGTTGAAGAGTAATAGGCTTTAGATGAGTTACTTTATTTTGAAATATATATCATATTCTTAATATACAAAGCTGTAATACTTGGCATTTTATGCAATAGGCATGTATGTGAGTAGATACCCATATCTGTGAGACTACACTGTAAGAACATGGAATATGTGCTGCACAGCAGTACTCCAGGAATCCACTCTGCTTTTGGATTGTTGAGGAGAATGTATTGTGAGCTTTGCGTAACTGGAAGGAAACATTAGAATAAGCCATGGACTTGGAGATTTTATCCTTCCATGACGAAAGTCAGGGATGCTTCAGAGAAGGATTAAATTAATTAATGCCATTTAAATAATTTACCACTGTGAACAATGTTTTATTCATTTCCTCCCCAAGCTTCCTGTTCTTAATCACTTTAAACTACAGATGGCACAAATTTAACTCATCTTGCATTAGTTCACCTTTCCGTCTGCACCAGGGAACAACACGAAGTTCTTTGTCCACATTCTTGCATTGTGGAAAAGCTAATGAGATGCTATCTTAGTTACTCTTTACTCGTTGCTGCGACAAATACCTGACACTCAAAGTGAAGGAAGGAAAGATTTATTTACCTCACAGTTACTGGAGATTTCAGTCCATGTTCGGCTGGCCCAAGGCTGAGTGGAATAGGGCAGAGAGCATCCAGTTCGTGGCGGCAGAACAGCAACAATGGCGACAGAGGCAACCGACCAACCAGGGCAGCAGAGAGCAACAGCTTAAGTCTGTCTCTCTGTCTCTCTTTATAATACATTCAGGCTCTCCACCTCAGCCTATCCACCTTAGGCTACACCCATAATCCCAGAAGTACTTAAAACACATAATCCCAGGGATCATGGATCAAGTCTCAAACTCTAGATCAGCACTAAATCACATAATTCCAGGGACTCTTGAGTCAAGTCTCAGTCTATAGAAGTCCCCGCCCAATGACTGCATGAGGCTTTGGGGGGACAACTAGACATAAACCATAACAGATGCACTGACCAGCATCCATGAGGAAGGAAGAAAACGATCATTTTTCAGGCCAGATAGCCTGGGTCACAGGCATCATGAAATATATCACCACGTAGTAGCACTACAGCATCATGGAACATGAGTGATTTTACTGAAGAGGAAGAAGTAGATTCTATGTCACATTTAGGTTGGAGAAAAAAGAAATTTAAAAATATTTTACTGTTTCTTTCAGATAGAGGAACAGCTCAGCATCCTGGATCTCTGATTTAGACAGATCTTTGCCACTTTTACTTATAAGGCCATTTCTCGGCCACTTTGTCATGTGGCCTCCTGGGCCGGGAGAGAGGAAAAGTATGGAGCATCTCTGGCTGTGTCTCCTTCTCTGTGCTGTTGCTTTCAGCCTTTAATACAGCCTAGGGCCAGCGAATCAGTATTGAGCATGCATAGATGAGCAGCTCTGGTCATCCGGGCGACTCGGCATGGTGGATGCCTGGAGTTCCCATGGAGCACTGAGGGAGCTGTCCCCGTGGGGTCGGGACAAGCCTTGGAAGTGACCCTGGCCGCTGAGATTGCTGGTTGTGGGTCAGTCTTCATAGGCACTTTTAACACAGGATGCCAAGATAATTCCAGGCTTGAGTTAGTGTTACTTGTTATTTACGTTACATTATTATTATTTTTTTTTTGACTTTACTGATAATGCACAGTTTATGTCCTTCCATACTGACAGATAAAAACACATACATTCTCTAAGCACAAAGCTTATATTAACAAATAACTTTCTGCTTAAAGACAAAATTTCAATTAATAACCACAACAGTGATTTAGTTATTTAATGCAACTGCTAATCTAACGTCAATAAAATCAACAGTTTTACCACAAAGCCAGGGATATATTCAATGGACATGCATTAATAATCTATGCAGTTTAATATTATACCAGAAAAGAAACTGAATATAAAAGTATTCTTAATGTTTGGTAGTTTTCAAATTTTATGGCACAAATTACCCAAAACAAG
>PVJA010048105.1:0-14359 GCA_004027025.1 Myocastor coypus | reverse complement strand
GGGACAGTGGGTGGGTGGATGGATGGATGGATGGATGGATGGGTGGGTGGATGGATGGATGGGTGGATAGATGGATAGATGGATGGATGGGTGGGTGGATGGGCTAATGGGAAAGTGGAAGGAAGGCAAGCAGGTAGGTTGGTTCACCTTCAGAGGTGATGACAGGCATGCCTGGGTTCAAATCCTGACTCTGCTTCTTACAACCACCAATGGGCATTAAGTTATTTATGTGACTCTGACTCAATTTTCCTATGCATAAGATGGCACCTGTAACGGTAGGACCTGTCGCATTGGGTCAGTGTGGAGAAGACCCAAGCGTTGCATGAGAGGCTTAGCACGAAACATTCAAGGAGTGCTGCCCACTGTCACACGTGCCTTCATTTGACTACTGGGAGAATGGCCTTGGGCCACACTGCTCACAAGTGGTAGGCCCTTAACAGGGTCCACTTGAGTCACTGCTCTGTGACTGCAGGTGCCAGAGGTGGCAGAAACCAGTCTTCATGGGCACCCTTGACCAGCCAGAGAGGAGGGAACATGACCAGTAGGAGCTCGGAGTGTTGGACTGAGGAGTGCTGGATCCTTTCTCATGGCTGTGGGTTCTGAGTGTGTGCTGTGGGCCTTTGTAGGATTTCATGAGTGCATCTCACAAGTGTTTGTTGGGCATCTACTACGTGACAGAGACCCAGCAAAAGGAACTCCGAAGCCTGCTCTGAAGGCCTGGACATTCCAGGGGAGATGCCCAGACACATAAGCGAATAAGCGAAGTTCACCAGAGCAAGGGTGCGTGCTGTCAGTCAGTGCCACAAGGGCCACAAGGGTCACATCCTTCCAGGTGTGGAGGATGGTGCCATGGTCCCAGGGGTAACAGCAAAGTGGCAAGAGGTGGCTGAGTTCTGCACATACCCTGAAGACAGGGCTGACCTTTGCTAAGAGATTGGATGTACAAGGTAGGGGGTGGGGATCAAGGATGACAGGAGCCTTTGGGACTTGAGCAACAAGAGTGGGGTCACCAGAGAGATGGAGACCTTGGGCTCTGGGCAGGAGCCTGGCAAGTCTCTGGATAGTGGTCCATGAGATGCTGGAGTGGAGGCAGGTAGCTGCAGGTGACATGTCCCTTCCATCCTGAGCATCAGGGTGGCAGAATCCCAGGACACGCCTCCTGCTCCATGACATCCTCTCACATCCAGATCTCCTTGTTCAGGTCTGGGAGGCAGCAAAGGCAGAGCCAGAGAAAAGGGGACCACCTACCTCCTGGAGGAGCAGGGGACCACAGTCCCTACCTCCAAGAACCTCTTACCTACTTAAGCAATGGACAAAATGAAATTGGCATAAACACTCACTGATGAATTTTTATTTTGCAGCTCTTTCTGGAATGATCGGATCGCAGGTTTTGTTCATCTGTAAAATGCATTAGACCTGAAGGCATGGGGCTAAGTGTAGGCTTAGGCTATGAACACAGAAGAGGCCCAAACAGTCTTTCAGGGTGGCTCTTCCACCAGCTTTACCTGAACCCAGGTAGCAGGACCTGAGGCACTGTGTTTAATAACATTTATTGAATAAACCTGTCCACTCTCTGGTAATATGATGGGGAGCATAAAGAGTAGGTGCCTAGAGAGCACAAGGGCATGCTCCATTAGAGAAGGATGGATGGATGGATGGATGGACGGACGGACAGGTGGGGAAGAGAGAGGAAGGCACCTGGGTGTCTTTGAAAATGATGCTGATGGTTCTGGTGGCGATGCTGTGGACCCCAGGCCATCAGTCAGGGCTGTGATCCAGGGGGCACAGAAGCAGCCCTTGTCATGTGCCAGCATGCGGGAGCCTCCTCCAACTATTCTCTTGTCTGCACCTCACAGCAGCACTAAGTGACAGATACCAACGCAGCCTGGGATTCCCAAGTTCAAAGAGCTTACCCCATGGTGGGGTGGAACAGGTCATGGCCTTTGCAGGAAGGGTGGGGGCCCCATCTTGGTGTCCCCAAAACTGTATTCTCAGGGCTGGAAAGAAAAGGAAGAGAGCCAGGTGGGCCACAGAGGAGAGGGTAGGAGCCAGGAGAAGATTTCTTGTAGCTCATCTTCACAGATCAAGGAACTAAGCCTCAGGGAAATTAAAGGTCACTCCCACAGAAACTGTTCCAGACATTGTTAGTACCTGGTCGTCTTGACCCCAGGTGGGCTCCCAGTTGTCCTAAAGATACCCAAGAGGTAGAATACCACATGGGTCTCACTGTCATCCTCATGCCTCTGTGTATTGTTTCAACAGTCGCCATGAGCAAACAGTATTTGCACTCTGGGGGGAAATTACAAGCCACTTCATGATTCTCCCTTTGAGAAAAATAAGCAGAATTTCCTCCTCTCACCCTCACTGCCTCAGCCCCTGGGGCCCTTTCTGCCTCTCTTCTGTTTCCTTTCAGCCCTGCGAGTATTTCCTTGCAGACACCTTGACCTGCCCAGGCCCCGGCCCTGCCCGCGCAAATCACACAGACACATCCTCTCCACATATCTGCGGTCTCTTTGAACTCCACACTCCAGGCCTGATGGGTCTGACCTGGGGGAAGAGCCCTGTGATGTCACTGCCCCCTCTGCTCTGGCAGGCCCATCCCTGTCAGCTGGACAAGCTGCCCATGAGGGGGACACCACCTAGCTTCCCTGGAATTGGCAGGACTCTCAGATGACTCTGGGACATCCTTGAACAACCCGGGGAAATGACAGCAGGGAGGGTGTCTGGTCCTGGCCTCATTTTCCCTCTTCCTCAGCAATTCTGGGGAACACTTACCATTACATGCCAACCTGAGGACACAACAGCGACGAGACAGCCATGCCCCTGTCTACCCAGAGCAGCAAGGAGCCAGGGAGCATGCCGGGAAGACAGAGCCTCAAGGGCACAGGGAGGAGGAAGGAGATGTGAAGGTGACAGGGCATGGGTGATAAAAGAAGGTCTCATTTGAGTATGTAGCGTATGTGATACAAAATTGTGAATTGGTGGGACTTAAGTAACATTTGTCTGCATTTGAAGATACTGGTACTTAATCCTCTTACAGAAAATTTGCCCCTAAATTTGAAGCTGGAAAGTCACTGGAATAACTGAAAAATGATACCTGGCTTTTTTAGTATGTGCGTTAAGAATTGTGTACAGGGGCCCGGCGGGATGACTTAGTGGTCTAAAGCACCTGCTTGGGAAAGCTTGGGTGGCTTCAGGGACCATGGTTCGATCCCCGGTACCACATGCTGCGCCAGCCCTGCCTGGGGGGCGGGGGGCGGGGCGGGCTGAGCCGGCCATAAAAATGAGTGAATAGACAAACAAAGGTTCAGAAACAAGAAAAAAATAAATAAATAAAAATTTAAAAAAAAAGAATTGTGTACAAAGTGAATCGTGTACTGATCCTCAACACAACCAATAAAATCTCAAATATTGAAGATTTTTTTTTTTTAAAAAAAAGGTCTCATAGTGAGCCCTCAAGGAGTCGGGGTACCTGGGGTTCATTGGGTACTCTCAGCCCCCAGTTTCCTGCTCATTTGTGGGCACTGACCTAGATCAATTTCCTAACTAGGTGCCTTCAGGGGGCAGGAGGCAGTATACCCCTGTGGAGCTGCCAGGTGCAAGACAGTAGGGGTGACAACTGGGGCCAAGAGGACACAGCCTGCTTTGTCCAACCAAAAGCCAAGCTCCCTTATAGAACAAAGCACTCTGGGTACTCTTGACCCAATCTGGGCCTCAGGCCATTTCTCTCAGACCTCAGCCTTGACTGCTGTGGACCGGCAGGTGAGCAGGACTGTGGATAGAAGAACTGTGTCTAAGGAGGTCACTGGGTCCCCAAGAGGATCGGCACCCTAGGCGCTGGGGAGCTTCACATCTGCACAGACAATGGAGGCTCCCTGCTGCGAGCGGTCAGAGCGGCTTCCGCTGCTCTGTGACTGCTGACTCCTTCTGTGGCACCCCCATGCGCATGGCCCTTGCCTCAACTTACCTAACATGGCCGAGAAGAAAGTAGAGGGATCAAAGAGCCCAGTTCTCTAGACCCCAGCCACGTGGACTTTTTCTGCTCCAAGCACCCCTGGCCACCCTTGAGGCAGTTCTACTGTTCCCCAGAATCCTCCAACTTTGGGCTGGAAGGGCCCCCTGAGACACCAGGCCACATTTCATCGTCCAACTAGGTACACCAAGGCTTACAGGAGGTACAATGACTTGCCCAAGGTGACACGGTGAAGTCACAGGAAGCCTGGGCTAGATCCAGTTTTCCTTCCTTCTCTCCTTCCTTTCTTCCCTCATTCACTCATTCACTGATGCATTCATCAGGCATCTGTTGGGCACTGGTACATTGGTGCTGTCCTAGAGGTCAGATCTGAGATCAGTGCTGCCTTGGTCTAGCTTCTTATATTGATTTCCTTCAGTGGGGTCCCCCAGCCCATTCTGTTGTCCCTAGCACCCAAGACTGGATCCTAGGCTTCTTAGCAGATTGCGACCCTGAGCTCCTACACGGTTCTGACTCAGCCATAAGAAAGCAAAGTAGTCCTGCTTCCCACAAGGCCAGGGGCCCAGGGCTGTGGCTATGGTGGCAGGATTTGGGTGAGGACCACAGGTCATCTGACTCCTTCCTCATGGTCCCCTCAGACCTGAAACCAGACCCAGGTCTCTGCTGAGCATGTGGAATCACAAACTCCCACTCAGGTCTGTGGACACCTGAGAAGCCTCGTGGTGGCATCAGTGGCAGCATCAGCAGTGCTAATGACACCGTTGGCAGGGCAGGGCCCGCACGGCGCAGGCCCCGGCTAAGCAGGCACATGAGCTCTGCCTCGAGGGCTTTGGATCAGGCGGGCGAGTCACCCCCAGTGTCCGCCTCAGAGGCCTCCTGTCCAGCAGCCCTGCCCCGTCCTCACTGGACTTCCCCACCTCGGCACTGACACTGCCTCCACCCCTACTGCCCAGCGAACCCCAAGCCAGAAAGCCAGGCCATCATCCTCTTGGTTCCCCTTTCCGCACTCCCAAAACTCAACTAGCCACCCTCCTGGGCTGTCAACTCCAGCCCGCAAGCTCCTTTTGACCCATCCCTTCCCCTGTACCCCACTTTCAATAACTCCTCCCTCCCCAGCTCCCATCGACCCCCAGCAGAGACCTCACAGCTCGGATGTCCCAGTCCTAGACTTGCCGCAGCCCACGTCACAGGCAGAAATGTCCCTCTGAACCGCACGCTAGTCAAGCCACTCCCTACGAGGAGCTTACCCTGCTTTCCAGGGGGCCCATGAGAAGGCTGGGGGCCAAGTAGGGAAACAGAGACTTCTGGGCTGGTGCCAGGGCTCACCTGACTGGGCTGCCCCATGTTTGAGACAGGACCCCAGACATTAGATAGAACTTTTCTGCAATTCCTAATCAAAATCTTGCAGGCCACCAATTTATAAAATCTAGCAATTGTAAAAAGTAACATAAGTTAAAAGTATCTGGGATACAGCTGATGCCCAAGGAATGGAAACTGAGCCTGGAGTACAAGGCCCCCAAGAACAAGTCCCTGGCAGCCCCAACCCTTGCCCTGTGCTCAAACCCTTCCCTGACTGATCTTTCTCTTCCAGGGCTCACTGTCTGACCAGGGGCCTCTGAATCTTTGCCCGCCGCCAGCCTGGCTGCTGTCCCGCTCTTTCCCCACCTCTTCCTGTGCCCTAGCACCTGCTCACAGGCACACTCAGCACCTTCTGCATGGCATCACATCTCATACCCTGATAAAAAGGATCTGAGGTGGCCTACAGAAAGAAAGGAAAGAAGGACCGGAAGGGATGGGACAGGCAGGGAGATCCTATCTGGCTGAGCTCCTATTCATCTAGGAGTTTCCTAGTAGGCCTGGACAAAAAGGCACTACAATTGATTTCATCAGTCCTGAAATTCATGAGGAGAAACTAAGCCAGTTGAAGAAGTCTTGCATGACCATGGGAGCCACCGTTTACTTAGCACTTACTGTATGCCCAGTGCTCCCCAGGCAGCTTCAATCCTGGCATCACACCCAGGAGTGCCCTATGGCACTGCCCAGGGGACTCAGAAGCTGTGTTTCAGTTGCTCCGTCTCCCATGAGGGCCAGCCCGGGGGCTCTAGCAGCACCCCCTATGCCGTGGCACATATCAGCCACAGGGACCAGAGCCTCAGGCCTCTTGTCACACAGTCACCCATCCCTGCTTCCGCCCAGGCACCTGTCCTGTATCCAGCTCAGCAGCATCTCTGCAGAGACCCAGTGACCCTGAGACCATCTGAGAGGTTAAAGAAAACTCTGCCTGAGGCTTCGATTTCTTTGCCTCCTCCTTGATTAAACTGTACACAGGGCTAGCTGAAAGTGCTCTGGACTCTCTTTTCCATCAAATACTACCTAGTTAGTGAAGGTCACAGTGCAAGGATGTTACCCAGAAGAGCTCAGAAGAACTGGCCAGACCCAGGGGCTCCAGGGCTCCCCAGGACATCAAACTTCTGGTTCCTGCTGCCTGCCCCTACCAGAGCTCTCAGGTTGTCCAGCCTCTGCTCCCTACTTCCAGCACTTGGTTGGCACCCTGGGGAGTAGGCAGGGTCACCTGTGAGCAGAGCTCGTCTTATCCTCTTCCCTGGCTTGGCCCTAAGGCTCAGTGAAACTGGAGTGGTCACAGGGGAGAGAGTTACAAGAGGAGACAGAGAAGCAGATGGACAGAAGGAAATAGAAGAGACAAAGAGACACACAACAGAGCAAAGTCAGTGTCAAGACAGGAGAGAGACCAGAAGGGAGCAGAGACGCTGGGCAGTGAGGAGCAGAGGCCAAAGCAGGGTCAAGTTGCAAGCTGAAGAAGCCAGACACAGGCACCAGGGAGCGACAGCCCAAGGACAGGCAGGACAGGACCCACTACGACACTGTCTGCCCTCAGCTCCCTGCTGCTGGGGTGGGGGTGGGGGTGGGGCACGTCTCACCCCAGAGCCCCGCAACACCCCCCAACATCCCCACCCCCTTCACTGCACCTGGCAGGGCTGGAGGAGGCAGGGCCGACAACAGACAACACCCCCCCCACCATCAAGCAGGTCCTGATCACAGACTTGTCACCTGACCTTGACACTGCCCCATGGGAGGCTGTGTTTGTCTCCCCTGTAACGATGAAGAAATTGAGGCTGAGAGCCGTCAGGTGACTCAACCAAATAAAATGGGTCTGGTTTATTTATCTATTTTTTTAGGGAACAGACAAGAAAGTCTTAGAGAACCGGAGGCCCAGAGAGGGTCTAGGTCACACAGCAGCTCTGGGTCACACAGCAGCTGGCTGCAGAGCCAGAACTGGAAACCGGCTCGCCTGACACCTTGCTTGTCATCAAAGCAAAAAAAAATCTCGTTAAGTCTTTGGCAAGGAGGCTCCGGTCTTATCAGATGGTGAGGAGGCTCCTGTCTGGGTGAGGCCAACACCCCAGAAACTGTCAACACTTCCTACCAAGTCCTCCTTGCCTTCCTGTGGCTTCCCGCTCTCTGCTAAAATGGGCAGCTCTGGGACTGCCCAAACCCATCCTTTCCCCTGGGGAGCAGGCCCCAGAAGTTGGCATCAACCCCTCTCCACCCTACCTCCCACCTGGGCTCCAGGCAGAGCTACCAGGAGAGGATACCACTTGTGCACCCCCAGCTGTGAGATCATTTCCTTCCCCAAAGTCCATTTCCCCCTAAGGAGGAAAGGGGTATGAGAGCCCTTCCTGTTCCTCATTGGGGTGGGTCCCAGAAGTTTATGTCTGTCATCCCATGGAAAAGTTATTGGTATTCTATCGTGGTCATTCCAATCTACCCCTCCCAGCACCACTCCCAGTACAACAATAATTGTTTATCTAAAACAGTGGGTCCTGAGTCCAACTACTATGGTAGTGGCTAACCAGAACAAAGGTCCTGACCCAGAGCTGAACCCGGATTTCATTAATTCACGAAGAAGGGAGTAGCTTGACTGTGACAAAGCCAGGAAGCAGGCAGTGCTGTGAGCCGAGCTGGGCGCCCGCCACACCAGGCCTGAAATCACCTCCGGAGAGAAGGATCTCCAGAAAGAGATCCGCGTGACACAATGGAGCTAAGTAGCTCATGCTTTGGAATTTAGGTTGACTATGCAGCTCAGGCTGGCCTTCAGCTCACTTTGTAGCCCAAGCTGGTCTCGAACTTACCATGGTCCTCATGCCTCAGCCTGCTGAGTGCTGGGATTGCAGGTGTGCAAGTGCCCAGCTTCAAACATTATGGGGGAGCTAAGGGACAGGTGAACCCTGCCTTGGCTTCTTTGCCTCGAAGGCCACATATCAGCACCTCAGTGGGACCGGCTTATGTGGCTTAAAGCCAACTGAAAGGGATAAGGAAACGTCCTAGCCAGCTCTGCACGCATCAGTACATGGAAATAGGGCCAGGTTCAGCCAAATTGGAGATGACTGCTCTTCTTTGCAGCAGAATCATCCAGGTGGTCCTCCACAGAGGACACAAATGCCAGCCCACCCAAAAGTCCCATGTGCCCTGGTAGGTACAGGCCAAGTATGGCTCAGGGAGGTAACCCTCAAAGGGCACCTTCCAGGGTCTTACAGGTGGCTAAAGTTCAAAGTGTGGTAATACTAAGTTCTGACAAAGATGTGGAGCAACTAGAACTCCCTGATGCTGCTCACAAGCGTGTGCATTGGAGACACCATGGCGGAAAGCTGCTTGGCCTTATCTATTGCAGCAACACACACGTTTCTTTTATTATATATATATATATATATATATATATATATATATATATATATATTTTTTTTTTTTTTTTTTTTTTTTTTTTTTTTTTTTTTTTTTTTTTTTTTTTTTTTTTTTTGTCTTTTTGAGACAGGGTCTCACTATGTAGCTGAGGCTGGCCTTGAGCTCACTTTTGTAGCCCAGGCTGGTCTTGAACTTGCACTGATCCTCCTGCCTCAGCCTCCCGAGTGCTGGGATTACAGGCGTGCGCCACCACGCCCGGCTTTTATTATTATTATTAATGTTAATAAGAAATAATATTGAGACAGTTTCCAAACACGTTAGTAGGACAGCCACAGTAACTGATACAGAGCATATTATCGTCTTCATTGTAGTTGCTCTGAGTACAAGATGCAGACATGACGACCCTTCTAAACACTATTGGTACAAATATTTCTTCTCATTGAACTAAGAGATAGTAGTTGTATACATAAAGCAATATCCCATAATAGTAGTGGGTTATTGGCAGAACCGGCAATGTCGGAAGCTTGCAGTACGTGTTTCTTCTATCACCCAGTAATGCTGTTCCTATATGCTCCCAAAGAATGGGAAGTATTTTCCTCTAAAACAGTGGTTCTCAACCTTTCTAATGCCCTGACCCCACAATACAGTTCCTCATGTTGTGGTGACCCCAAACCAAAAAATAATTTTGATGGCTACTTCAAAATTGTAATTTTGCTACAGTTATGATTTCCGATGGCTTTAGGCGACCCCTGTGTTTTGGTCATTCGACCCTCACCAGGGTCGTGACCCACAGGTTGAGAACCACTGCTCTAAAAGATATATGTAAGAAGCCGGGCATGGTGGCGCACACCTGTAATCCCAGCACTCAGGAGGCTGAGGCAGGAGGATCGGTGCGAGTTCGAGACCAGCCTGGGCTGTGAAAGTGAGCTCAAGGCCAGCCTGAGCTGCATAGCGAGACCCTGTCTCAAAAAGACAAAAAAAAAAAAAAAAAAGATATATGTAAGAATGTTTGAGACAATTCAATTTATGAGAGTCATAAATGTCCATTTATGACTGGCAACATAGCCAGACATGGTGGTGCGTGTCTGTAATCCCAGCACTTGCGAGGCTGAAGCAGGAGGAGCGTTGCAAGTTCAAGACCATCCTGGGCTACAAAGTGAATCCAAGATCAACCTGAACACTGCATAGCGGGACCCTGCCTCAAAAAGACAAAAAAAAAAAAAAAAAAAAAGATACATGAATTATAATCTAGTTATACACTAGAATATAATACAGCACAGACAAAGAGCCTACTGGGGTTCCCTGAAATATCAGCGCTAAAGCTCAGACATAAAGATAAGAATCCAGATGCAAAAGAGTGAACACACAGTGACTCCAGTGATGCAGAGCTCAGGAACAAGCACAACCAGTCCGTGGTGAGACAGGTTGCAAACACAGCCATCTTCAAGGGGAGCCACTGATGAACAGCAGGGTGATACTGGAAAGGTCCCGTATCCAGCTCTTTGTGGTGGCGGCACTGCTGTAATTCTCTGTAATGGTGCATTGAGCTAGCCACTAAAATGTGTGCCTTTTACTGTGTATGTGTGATACTTTATTAAGCAACTGGCCTTTTCCCTACATAGGAAGTGCATACCCTATGCCAGGGTAGAAACTAGACAAATCAGGTGACCATGTGTTCTTTCAGGAAGACCCAAAGTCAGAGCTTCTAGAGGCAGCAGCTCACCACAAGGGCTTCAAAAAGCTCAGGTTTTAATCTAACACTTAGGCCAATTCGTTGCCCTCATTCATTAGGCGGGAGCCTCTGATCTGGGGTCATGCTGAGCTGCTCAGGCTGCGGCCTAGAGCTTGGCCTGCAAAGATAGCTGGGAATGTGGCCCAACCTGCTGGAGAAGCAGCAATTTACATAATTTGAGAAGAAAAAAAAAAGTATTTTAAAATATTAAATCAAGCCAAGTAGCAGGACACATGCAGCTCTATGGGAGTCTGAGGCAGCAGAATTGTTTGAGGTCAGAAGTTCACAGCCAGCCTGGGCAACACAGCAAGACCCAGTCTCTGAAGAAGAAAGTCAAAACAAATGTGGTTGCGCTGAGGTAGCCCACCAAACACCTTCATTCCAGGGAAGAGGGAAAATATCCCTTGTTTGGGACAGACAATCCCATCAAGGCACCAGGTCACCCTGACTTCCCCTCCGGTGTTTGTGCGCAGTGAGCAACCTGCTTAACCGTCCATAGTGGCCCTGTGAGGAGGGAACTTGCAATTCACACATACAGAGATTTTAAGCCATCCGTGAGATTCCATGCTGGCAGGCTGTAGGCTGGGCCTCTCCTGAACAGGCAACCGCTTGTATCTTTCCTGAGGGAAATTAGAAAGTGTCTCAGGAAGCGCCCTGAGGCTCATAGACCCAGAGGAGAATAGGATGGCTGCCTGTTTGTGAGCCCCTGCTCAGCACCCTGGTCCTATGTCCACAACTGGCTGTTATCTCACTCCCAGGCACCCAGCACTGGCCCCTAGGCCAGCCCCACTCAGAGCAGCTGTGCACAGTGAGGCCGCAGTCTGAAGGGGGAGGTAAGGGCTGTGGTGGAAATGACCGCTTGACCCTGGGGACCGTCCTCACAGTGGTGGAGATGAAGCCCGTGCTGCCCTTGATCTCCTAGTCTGACATGTGGGACCCAAGTTTGGTGCTCTGGAAGCCTCCAGGCTGATTCTGGGGACATGGCTCCTGCCTGGACAGCGGCCCACACAGCAGGGTGCAGTCAGTTCATGGGAGCCAGGTGTGGCCAGGATAGGAGACCAGGACTGAGATGGGAGGTGTAAACAAGAAGGCAAGATGGTGCCGGGGTCACCTGGGAACGTACCCCAGCTCCTCCTGGGAAAGTGCCCTTGCGGGCCAAGGCCCACAGCCTTGTCACTGTCCAGGGCAGCCAGCCAGGTCCTGGCCTGCCTGTTCAGCAGCTGAGGAAACAAGCCCAGAGGAGAGAGACAGGGCCAAGGCCACATACCAAGGCAGGCCCAGAAACCGGGTGGTCTCTGGAGGTGGCACAGAGCATCTTATGACTAAGGCAGCTGGCTCTCCACAGGCCCAGGAAGTCCCAGCTCTTGGGTGCCCTCTGTCCCAGTTCCCCTGGGCACCCCCAACCCCGTCTGGAAACTAAGGTTGCAGGGTTGGTCTTTCTCAATCCACGTGGAATATGCTTTTTATTTGAGGGAGTCCGCTGCCTCTCCTCTGGCCTTGATGGGCCTAGTTTATGGGTCTGGCCCAGGGAGCCTGGGGTGAAGCTTCTGGCTCCGTGGGGGCCATGACTCCTGCGCTGGTCTTGAGACCACAGCCCAGGAGGGGCCCTCTGGAGGAGCTGAATTAACCCTAGACTTTGATAATGGGAAGGGAAAGGACCAGAGACCACAAGTAACCTGCCTAAGGCCGCAGATCACACTAGCCGCAGAGCTCAGAGCCAACACTGGGACAGTTTCTTACTTCAAGCAGCCTTCTTAGGGACAGGTCAGGGATCAGAACCATTGGCATTAGGGGGTACAGTGCTTGAATCTGCCTTTTGTGTGGCTGTATTTCTGGCCACAACCCAGACCTGGCCTCGGTACCCTCAGGGAGCAAAGAGGGTCACACCCCATGTCTCCATCCCTACCTGCACCCGTACCAGCATCCCTAAGTCAGCCCTGCTGCTCAAGCTGGGCAGAAGAGGAACTTAGTATTTACTGAGCGCCTCCTGCACGCAGCCTCGGGCTGAGCCAGGAACTACCATTCATTACCTCTTAGGAGTCTCCGAAGCCCTGGGAGGCCAGACACCTTTAGGAGAGGAAGTGGCAATTCGAAGATGTTGAGACACTTTGCCCGAGGTCACTCCCCAGGAGTCGGAACACCGGCCCACGCCCCATTTCCCCCGCTGTACCTGCAACTTCCCTCTAGAAGGGCCAGGGCTGCCTGGCTCCTCGGGGGAGTACCAGAGCCTCCCGCCCTCTCCACCCACTGGCCTGGTGCTTCAGGGCAGGGCTCTGCCTATGGCCCAGAGCTGGCCTTGCCCTGGCTATGGGCCCCAAGGGCTCTGGGGAGAGTGCAACAGGCAGAGGCCCTCCAGGCCTGAAGATCTACTGGAACCCACAGAGATTCCTAGGCCAGCGGAGGGCTGCAGGAGGGCTGGGCTCAGCTGAAGCTCACTCATAGGCTGGCATGAAGCTAGCATAGATGGGCAGGGGCGGGAATGCACCACTTGGCTCAACACAATTCTGCCAGGCCCTGCTGTGTGCCCTGGGTCTGTACTTGGCCCTCTCTGAGGCTCCGTTGCCAGGCGCTGGACACTGGATCTACATATGCAGGGTCAGGCCCAAAGCTTCAGCCGGAGCCTTTGCTCAGCAGGAAGAGGAGAGGAAGAGGAGGAGGAGGAAGGCAGCCTCTCAGGGAGTCTGACCTCCTGGACTCTAACTCCAGCATCCTCGTAGCTACAGCATTGGCAACTCACCCAGCATAGAGGTGAGGGCTTGGCAGGGCCTAGTTTGCATGAAGATGCGGTCAGTTCAGAAGCTCGTGCAGGGCAGGACTGCACAGCTGGCCATGGACTGAGCCTATCTTCCTATGGTTGTAGAAACATTCAGGGTGCCCATTCTCGTGGTGTGAAGATCCCTCTGTACCCACCTCTTCCCAACTCCGCCCTGCAAAGATGCCTTGGTGGCTCAGATATTCCACCGTGGGAACTGATCAATGCCAGTTGGTGGCTCTGTGTGGCCAGCTGCTCAGTTGGCCCACTGTTAGATATTTACCAGAATGCTGGGCTTCTGCGGATACACTGTTTTTTTCTGAAAGTGTGTCTATGTCAGCTAAGTTTGCACATTTGTTGGCTTATATTTTTTCTTAATTTGTTTGAGCCACCAAAGACAAATATCAAAACTGGACATCATACAAATAAATATGTGAGCTTCAAAGGACTGTATCAAGAAAGTACGGGAGGAAGTATTTGTGAATTGTGTATCTGAAACGGGCCCATTCTTTAGAATATGTAAAGAACTCTTTCAACTCCACAATAAAATAAGTTGAATTACTTGAGTAGACAATGCTTCAAAGGAGATGTCTGAGCAGGCAGTCTCACTGGTCAGTGGGGAAATGTCTATCCAACAAGGCTGCGGCGCAGTCTCCTTCCCGCTAGGATGGGCACCATCTGGGACCCTCGAGGGCAGGCGTTGGCAGGGGCACAGAGAAACTGGGACCCGCATGGTGGGTAGAAATGCCATTTGTGTTGCTGGTTTAGAAAACACAAGTGAGGTGTCTGTGGGGCTGGACAGCTTCTTCTCTTAGCAGGGAGCAATGGGAAGAAGGGTGCTGCCGCCCTGGGGGGCCTCCTTCCAGGAGGTCGTGCCTGCTTCTCTGGCCCATGTTCAAGGCACAAGCTGCACCCCTCCCCAGATGATCACAAGGGCTGCGCGTCCTTCTGCTGTGGATCCCACAAGGCCAGCTGGCCTGCTGCAGGCTGCACACCGCCCCAAGGGGTTCCCCGGCCTTCCTAGCACATGTCTTTACATTACCCCCCATACCTTCTCCCAATCCGGCCCTTTATTGGCGCCTTCTCTCTTTCCCCAGTGAATCTTGCCAGCTATTCAACAATTTAAACTCTCCTAAGACCCCAACTTGCAGATTGTTTCAGTATCTTAATTTTTCTTTTCTTTCTTTCTTTTTTTTTTTTT
>PVJA010048104.1:0-14357 GCA_004027025.1 Myocastor coypus | reverse complement strand
GCTCCGCTGCCCCGTCGGCTTCACACTCCCTCCCTGTGCTCCGCTGCCCCGTCGGCTTCACACTCCCTCCCTGTGCTCCGCTGCCCCGTCGGCTTCACACTCCCTGTGCTCCGCTGCCCCGTCGGCTTCACACTCCCTCCCTGTGCTCCGCTGCCCTGTCGGCTTCACACTCCCTGTGCTCCACTGCCCCATCGGCTTCCCACTCCCAGCTTCGCACTCTCACTCTTGGGGGCCCGCTGCTGGCCCCCCAGCTCTCACATTGTGCATGTGCCTAAGCCAGCCCGTGTGCATGGTGCCGAGCTCTGCACCAGCTGGAGCAGCAGCCAGGCTTCCCTCCCGTGGCTGTAGGGGTCCAGGGCCCACGACCCAGATCCCAAAGCGCGGCTTCCCTAGGCTGCTGCCCCTCTAGAATGCGGCACTCTGGGCTCTCTTCTCAAAGGCAAGTCTTCCACTCTTGCAAGTCTGAGGCTGCGAAGGGCGGAGTCCTGCTGCCTGTGATGCCTTGGGCCCCATTTGCCGTAGGCTTCTGCTGAGACCCTTGGCTTTTCTTGCTAGTGTCTTCAGAGACCAGCCTCTCTGCTCCAGAAGCCTTGATCTTTCTTCTTTCAGATTAATTAGACCATCACTCTTAATCTCGGGCTTAGGACATGAGTGAGGTGTGGACGAACTTTTTGTCAAGCTGTAACACACTGCCTGGGATCAAACTACCAAGGCAGTTCTTCCCAGCAGAAACCTCCTGAGCCGGTCTTTACCGTGAGAATTTCTGCCAGCACTCAGGTCCTCTGTGCTCTGGCTAGTCTCCAGTTCGTTACAGCCTGAGGTGTTCCGGTTCTACCAGCTCAGCTGGCATTGCCAAACCTTTCCTAGCTCTTTCCTGTCCCACAAGCCAGCTCTAAGGGCTCCTAAACCACAGGGCCAGGTACAGTCGCAGTAACAACCCCGTTTCTCTGGCACCAAATTCTGTCTTACTGACTTTTTTGGGGACAGAATGCCTGACAGCCCAAGTTGAAGGAGTTTCTTTAGCTGACAGTTTGTGCAGGTTTCAGCCTCAAGGCAGGGTGGGTAGGAGACAGCTCCTGCATAAGAGACACAGCCCACAGCTGGCAGCGGACAGTAGACCAACAGGGAGGGGGAACCTTGGCAATGTGCTTCTGCCCCTTTGAGATGGCACCCAGGCTACCAGGACCGATGCCGTAACCACACGCCCGCACTCCCTGACTGCGTCGCACATGCGGCCATCTCTGAAGAGCCTGCCTATGGCTGCTAAGGCCTCAGTGCCACGCCGCTGCACACCTGTCAGTTCTCTGAGCTTTTGTCACGCTTACTCCTGGGTGCTGTTCCAAAAAAGAGGGAAGTCCCCAGGCAACATGGCCCTCTTCTTCCTATCGCACAGAGTGCCAGAGTAAATAAAAAAGGAACACAACCGAACCACTGTGAGGCCGTGTCTGCGCCTGCGAGCCTGTTCCACAGTGCTCATGGCGCTGCTGGCCTGTCCACTAGGAAGGCTCAGCTCTAGTCCAAAGGTCTCAGATACCAGGGCTTTGCAAAGTGGCCTGCCAATCCCTCCAAGCACTTCCCGTTCACGCGCGCCCCTCTCTGTGCCACTCTTATGCCAATCTCTTTTACTTACATTTATCTGCAATGAAAAGTAATACGTTCACTGATGAGAGAAGGTTTGGCCCCCACATAAAATCGCCGTGAAGTTAAAAACACAGGATTGACATTTGTATACAGCGAGTGTGCCGGACTGAGCTGCACAGACACCACCTGCCCCCTTCATCCACTGGGAACTCGGGAAGGGGGCTGATCCAGAGCAGGCCTACCTCACAGCGAGGTCTGGGGCTGTCCCCGGCCCCACAGCTGGGCTCCCCACACAGGCCTTTGCCCTAGTGTCCCTCCTGCCTTCCAGCGTGCTGACCCCAGAACTAGCCCCAACACTCGTGCCACTGTGGTACGTTCTGAGCCTTCCAGCCAGCGGCCGTCTGCCTGATGCAGCTGCTCTCAGAGGCATCTAACCGGGTCCTTCCCAGAGCCTTTGCACCACCCGGGCGGTGACCTCGGGTTATACACCCACACAGGGCAGTGTCTAGTGGCTGCCCAGGAAGGCGAGCGGTCACGAGGGCAGCCTGGCTCCTCCCTCCTCTTGCCTGGTTACAATCCTCCATCTCTAGTGAAGGAGCAACTGCAGGGAACACCCCAGGGACTGTGGGCTGCAAACAGGCCGGAGCTGCTGGGCGGTGGTGAGCTCAGCTCTCTCAGACCATCATCTCCTTAAAAGATGGCCTTGCATCGGTCCACCTTAAAGCCTTGCTGGGAGTAGTGTGCCAGTGTGAGGGACCCGGAGGGTCACGTTCCTGGCCATTGAAATGTGGGTCAACATTTCAGTGATGAAGTGTGAAAGCAGTCCCAATAGCTACTCTAACGATCTTTTCCAAAATAATTTTAAAAACAAGTTCAGCAGCATTTCCATCAGGGACTCGGCACGCGTCCCAAAGGATGGTGCCCTGGGGTGTTCCACGGTTCCCCAGAGGGTCCCACCCGGCACCCTGGGCTCCCCGATGAGTGCTCAGCCCCACCGCCTCTGATCACTGTACCTTTACCAAAGAATGAAGGTAACAGAGAATTTACAGCAAGATGCATGGCGTCCAGAGCTTGCTTCATCCGAGACCCAGCTAAAGGGCTGCAGACGCTTGCTGTTTAGTTTACTCTTTTGATTGCTTTACCGCTATGTAAATCAATTTGTTAATGTTCCTTACAAAATGCATGAGCCAGTTATACTGACAAACACACAAAGCTCATTCGTAATTAGCAGTTAATTAGTAAGAAGGAACAGATGCTGTTAGAGTTTCAGCAGGCGAACAGGTTCTGTAAACAATGCTTATAAATCTAAATGAATTTATTAACCACAATACAACTGTCAACATTTTGTTGGCAACCATACAAAATATGGCAGAATCCTCGAAATGTCTTTACAACGTATTAATAATTGAGGTGACAGCCCAAGCCTCCCCTACCACCCTGTTCGTCTCCCTGGGACACGTCAAAGTCCTGCTTGTTTATCACCTTAGTCTGGAATCACACTGATCAGCGAGCCATGTCGACCAAGTGGAATAGGAGGCAAACTTTCTGCCCAGAGGTGGGAGTTCCTTCTGCTGTGCCCAGCAAGGGACTGGGTGCCAAGGACCAGAGCTTCTCCAGAATGTGCCTGTCCCTGGGGCAGCTGGGGTGAAAGTACACTCAACGTGACACAGTGACACACTAGCACCAAGAGGACCGGGTGGGTGGCGGCTTATGCATGAGCTGACCTGGAAGGCTTCAGAAGATTTCGGAAACTGTAATGTCACGTGGTGGCTGGGTGCTGTTGGAGGCAGCGTGGGCCTTCAGGTGGGTACACGGAGGGGTCCTGTGGCTGCCAAGCACGCTAGACACTTCTTGGCAGAGATTGGGGCAGAGGACAGTCTAAGGAGGGGCAGCAAAACCTCAGTGGGCATTCACGGGCAGCCACCTTGGGCCTCAGCGAGGGGAGGCACAGAGGAGGATACCCCGAGAGCAGGCTGCTCATCCCTCCAGCAGGGACCTGAGAGAGAAGAGTGTGTGGCTGGGGAGGGAACACTGAAGTAAGGAGACCCCAAGGTGAAGGAATCCTGAGGTGAGGGCATGCCAAGGTGAGGGGTCTGTGAGGTGCCCACCGCAGCCTGTGAATCCTTCTGACCCACCCTGAAGCTCCCCACAGTGCCCCCCCACTGCAGAGTGGGACAACAAGGTGGCCGTGGCCGGCAGACCCAGGCCCTCAGTGCCCTGTGCCTGGCTCACAATTCCACAGCCCTCCCCCGAGTGCAGCACCTCCCTCCACCAAGGCCTGTTTCATTCCAGAGCTCTTCTTGGTGACCTTTCATTTAAATGGCATTTTCCTATCCTCTCGTGGGGACCTCCTTCATAATACTCTGCTAAATGAATGATCTGCAAAAATGAATGCAAACTCTAGTGGAAGGTGCCAAAAAAACTGACATTCCAGATAAAATATTTTGTCAAGGCAGGCTGGGGTATGTGAATAAAGACTTACAATTATGGGTTTGGCTGCAGATTAACACGGGAATTCCAGCCCCAGGGCACTCACGGGTGGTCCATGGGGCAGGGACCCAGGCCTAGGACATCAGAACCTTTGCCCTTTGGTGGCAGATGCAGGACTTTGGTGGCCAGAGGGGGTGCACAGCTAGGACAGGGGATGGGAGCAGGGGAAGGGCGGATGATCTCTGCAGCCCTCGCTCTGCCCAACCCTGCTTTGTCCTGAGGAGATCGAGGCTTTTCCCTCTGCATCCCGGCTGAAAGGACACTGACACAAGGGCCTGTGTCTCCCCTGGGCACAGGACAAGGATGGCCATAAGACCCCTTCTTCCTCTAGGCACGCAGGGCCATAAGGCTTAGGGCAGTGACGGGGAATCTTGTGGAGATTTTAAGGGTAACAAACAGTGTCCCATGGCATAGGTTGGCCTACAGCACCCAAGTGATCCCGGAGAACCCACTGAGGATGCACCACTCGGCACCCACTGGGTCAGACACGACTCACCATGACAGTGGGCGGGCCACAGAGGCACCACGGTGCAGCACCACAGCCTGCCTCAAAGTAGGGGATTCATCTAGGCCAAGAGCTGATGTGCAAACCCTGGTGGGAGTTTTTGGGAAAGTGAGTCACAGCCCCGGGGCACTCCTTGTACTGCATCGGCTACAAACAGCACTTAGTTTTCTTTTGAGGTTCTGGGGCTTGAACCAAAGGCCTTCACACTGAGCTGCATCCCAGATCCTGTCATCTTTTATTCTCAGACAGTCTTACAAAGTTGCTGAAGTGATGAGGCTGGGTTCTAACTTAGATGCTCCTGCCTCAGCCTTCCCAAGTGCTGGGAATCCAGGCGACAGCCACCAGGAGGTGGGTGCAAGCGGCATTCCTTAAAAACAAGCACTCCAGAGGAGGGTGGACTGGCACACACCAAGCCTGGAGTTACTCTACAAACTCTGTTGGGTGACGCACGCATGACCACAGAAACGTGACAGGACATAACCAGCGCCATCTACGTGGGCGGTGCCCTTCGGAAACCTAAAGGTACACTACCACTTGTCTCAGCCATCCAGGAAACAGTCCCTGGGCACTGGGAGTCCAGACTCCATCACCCCTGGGGAGAAGTCAAGACATTCCCCCCAATACACAGGAAGATCTCCGAGGAAACAGTAGGAAAGTGGGCCACTTGATGATTACGTGAGCACGGGACCTGAACAGAGGCCTCCCCCGGGAACTATGCAGATACAGGCGTGCTGCTGAGCTAAGCAGCACGGGCCCTTGGTGGTGCACAAACTGAAGCCAGCAGGAGACACCACTCTCCACGGGATGAAATGCGCAAACTCTGTAGTGAGAGCCAGAGAAGTCAGGAACCAAGTAGGGTGACTGGCAAGTGAGTGAGTGAGGGCTTCAGGGACCTCAGACAGGTTCTGGGCCACAGGGGCCATCTCTGGAGGCTGTGGCAGCACTGTGTGCCCAGATGGATGTTTTCTGACTTGGCCACGAAGCTCTATGACTTGTCCTGAGTGTGCCAGCCTGCTGCAGCCAGCCTCTCTCCTCTCCCAGCCCAGTGCTGGGCGACCCCAGCCTCCACTCCAGCTGCACCCACTTGGATCCCTGCACCTGCTCAGACCCCAGCACTAGCAGTCCCCTCCCAGCAGGCCCTCCAAAGCCGTCAGCCACCCCCTCCTCTGACGCAGCCTGTGCCTGGCAGTCAAGACGTGCTGCGACTTTAGGGGCCAAGGTCCTGCCCTTGTCATTACCACAGCAAAAGAAACTTGGGCCTCGGGCCATGTGCCTGGGAAGGAGGGCACGGCTAGCCACCCCAGCTCTGCTGCCCACCTGCCTCCGTCCCAGGACTAGGGACCTGCCCCAGGCACCGCAGCCGGCCTGCACAGATGTTCCAGGCAGGCGGCAACTCCCTCTGCTGCTCATTACAGATATGGACAGGAAGAAGGATTATGCACAGGGACATCACACGTTCCTGAATGCTCACTAATTGGTATGAAGTTTAGAGCCCCTACAACAGAGACTTGTAAGATGAACCCACCACCTGACCCGAGCTCCTAAGCAATTATAGCATCCCAAGAGCTGAGGATGCACTCACTCAAGAGGTGTCCAAACAGTGCAGAAATGGCATAAACCAATACCGGCAGAGTCCTCTGGAGCAGGCATGGGGGCATGGGGCTGAGGAGAAAAGCAGAAAGGAGGCGGGGGTGGGACCAAGATACAATGTGCGTGTGATTCCCCAAATGAATGTAGATTTTATGTACTGCAAACATACACTAATAAAGGAGAAATGGCTAAGTTTATTCCTAGCAAAGTACAGAGCAAATGCTATTGAAGTATTATAGGCAATGCCAAACAAACCCAAGATGAACCTGGAGTAGCACAGCACAGGTGGAAGAACGCTAGCATGTGAAGAAGAGGGCTGGGGGGCTGCAGCGGTCACAGACTGAGAGGAAATGTTTGCAAAAGGCACTTCTGGGACCAGACATTCCCCCCATACACAGGGAGATCTTGGAGTGAACAGTGGGAAAACGAGCCGCTTGATTACAAGGCGAGCACAGGACCTGAGCAGAGGCCTCCCAGGGAACGATCTAGAGGCAGGCGTGCTCCTGAGCTAAGCGTCAGGGGCCCTGGGGGTGCGCAAAGCCATGCAACCAGGAGACACCACTCTCCACTGGCTGGAAATGTAGACTCTGCGGTGACGGCATCAAATGCTGACAAGGTGGGGAGCAGTGGGAACTCTGTCTCTGCTGGTGACAGCACGAGGTGGTAGAGTCACTTTGGAGGACAGTTGGGGCACTTCTTACAAACTCAACTTCTGTATCTGTCTCCTTCAGGTGAGTGAAGTTTACCCCGCCTCGTGGCACAGCTGTGACCCACCACGGGTAACTGCTATGTTTTCTTTTATCTATTCACCTGTTGAGGGGCACAGAGGCTACTTCTAAGCCTCAGCTATGAAGAGCTGTGCTGTCACTGTCACGCAACGTCTCCAACTCTTTCTGGACGATACCCAGAGGAAGCACAGCTAATGCTAAGTGAAATAAACCAGACGCACATGCTCAGCTCCCACAAGGCCTCGCTCACACAGTACTTAAGATACAAACAAAGAGCAGAAAAAGGACAGCAGCAGGAAGCAGGGAGACAGAACCTTCAGGGGGCTCGACAGACGGAGGGTGGAGAAAGGCGGGGCAGGAAGCGAAGAGAGAGTAAAGATGTGCTCTGTCTGCAGGCCAGGTCCCCAGGACAAATGCACACACGGCCTAATTTAAAAAATAAGAATGTCATTGCCATGCAGTGGAATAGTCATGTGCTGTAGTACTTGCTCTACTGAGCTGAGAACTCGGGCCTACAGGAGAACTTTCACACAACGTGTTTATGATAGCTTTCCCCACACTAGTTGTCTCCACACACCCTGGGGGGGGGGGGACTGGCACGCTGGGGTTTGAACCCCGACCGCTGCACTGTGCCTATGCAGGGGCTTTAGTCTGCTTAGCTACCTGGTCAGCCCTTGCAACTATTTTACAACCTGCCCCAAGGTGCACTTGGAGCCCTGGGACAGCACTGTGACAGTGGTGCGGTGACATGCAGTGTGGAGGGGCAGTGGACCTGCCTGCCCCTGCCTACAGTCCCCAAAACCCCAGCAGGGGGAATCTCACGTCACCTCCTCAGGAGAGCACACGCTGGTGCTGAGTGACCGCTGGACCTGTGACCCAAGGATGGTCAGCAGGAAAAGCGATGGGAAGGAGGGGTGCGCAGGGCCACCCGTTTATGTGACCTTGCTTTACTTTGCTTCATTTCCTGGCAGTCAGGAGCGGGTGAGCAAAGGCAAAGACTATCCCTAAGTTAGCAAGTGGCTCTTTGTAATACAGCTAATTTACCCAGCTAGCCGTGCACCACGGCACCAGCAGCAGCTCTGGCCAGGGCACTTGGTGTTCTGAAGATGCCCAGGACCCCGCTCCATCCTGATCCTGATGGATGGCCTTGCACTGCACACTATGGATGGCCCCGAATCTGTAGCGGCTCAGCTTAGGACCTTTGACTTCGGTGCCCGGTAGACAAGGCCCTTATTCTGGATGCCAGCTAGCAGTGAGCTAGCAGTGAGCATGGCTAGCAGTGAGCGGCCTATCTGCTCTCGGGTGCCAGCTGGCCAGTGGCAGCGAGCACAGGGCCACCAAGCCCGTGATCACCAGAGGATGTCCTGATCTCCAGCTCCTGAAGCTCTTCCGGCCCCACCCAGGTGAGATCTCCATGATGCCCAGGGAACGGCAGACGTGGCTCTCCGGTGGCCGCTCCACAGCCACACACCTCCCTGTGAGCTCCTCGGGCTCCTCGGAGCTTCTCGTCCTCCTGTCCCATGCTGCCCCACAGTGTTAGCATTTCCAACAGAGACAGAGGGGCCAAGGTAGCCTAAAACACTAAAAATAGCCATCATGGCGGTACGCGCGCCTCATCCCAGCGTGCTGAGAGGCCGAGGCAGGAGGATCACAAGCTCGGCTCAGCTGGGCAACTTAGTGAAAGCATCTCTGAACAGAAAAGGGCTGAGGATGGGTGTGGCCTGGCATGAAGGTGTGGGCTCCATCCAGGACCAGGGCGGGAGAACAGGGCCGACTCTTCTAGGCAGGCTAACGCTTTGCAAATGCTTTAGCAACTCTCCGTGCACAGGCAAAGCATCTGGAGAGGGCGTCCTCCGGGAGACCTCTGGTGAGGGCAGTCCAAGCCCTGTGGCATGAGATGGACAGGTGCCATTCTAGAGGCCGTGCTGGGGGAGGGAGGTTGTACACGGTCACACTCTCCTCTCTCCTTTGTGGGCCACGGCCAAGTACCCTGGAACACTAAAGAACTTCTAAAAGTCATCGATAATGCTCATTAATGTATCAAAATGTCACCAGCTCACCGTGAACCATTAAAAATTATTAGTACAAGTATTAGTAGAAATAGTCATTAAAGCGCAGAAATATCAAGAGGAATACTGAGTGTCAGGACCGTCACCTTGGCACTTCCCTGGGACCCGCAACACCCCTCCAAGTCCCTGGGCTGTGGGGGCTGCTGTCCTCTGGTCTACACTGAGGTCAAAGCCCTGGGACCCCCGCAGAAGAACCAGCTCACCCAAAGGTTTGGAAGAAAATCACACACACGGTAAGGCCAGGTGGCAGGAGCTGTGCTGCTTCGCAGGACAAGCCTCATTTCCGTGTGGGATAAAATGTTACACTTGTGTGCTTCTGCTCTGGAAAAAGACTCAGGACAGGACCTAGGGCGGTAGATCTTCTGCATAACCAAGATGGCTGGGGGAGGAGGGGAGGGGATGGAAACAGAATAGAAGGCCGCTGGAACAGGGACCACCTTGTAGGAGGAACGGAAACACGGACCAAAGCAAGAAGGCCTGAAATTAAAAAGAAAAGATGCCTTTGCTCTCCGCGACCTGGGGGGAAGCCTGACCCCTACAGAGGCACCCAGGCTGCAGGCCTGCCCTCCTCCCCACACTGTCTGTCTCCACCCAGGCTGTCCGTGGCATCTGATAACGAAGGTCGCCTGAACTAATCAAGGGTGCAGAGCTGGGGAGGGGAAAGGATTCTTCTGGGCGGCTGTTCGGCCTAATTTTGGCTTTTGCCATCATCTGGTAGAAGGAAATGATGCTGCAGGCTCCTTTACAGTTCTGGGAGAGTGACTTTCAGGACAGCTGGATCTGTGGAACGAAGACTTAGGAGGAAGAAATCACTGCAAACCCGAGACGCCTCAGAGCTGGCCTATGCTGTAGCCCGGGCGGCAGGGACAGCTCATCTACCCGCAGCACCATTGAGAGGCCGAGGTTGCACGGTCGGGGCCCCTCATCAGCGCAGTAGTAAGGGTCACCCCCGCCCACATCCCAGCCCAGACCCCACCGAAGCGCAGCAGGCAGCAGTGCTGGCACCAGCTGGGTCGCACCGAAGGGCCTGGTTCCACCCAGGCCCGGCCCAGCAAGCCACTTCCATTCCTGGGTTCGGCTTCAGGGTGGGTGGCGGCTTGCAGAGTCAGCCCTACTTCCTAGCTATGTACTGACCACTAGGCGAGCACCTCTGCCTGCTGGATGAGGGACTAACTGTACCACATTTTAGCAAGCACCAGTGCCAGCCCCAGCTTCCTGCTTTTTAAAAAAAGAAATAACTGTGAACATTTTCTGCCTTTCCTGACTGAAAATAAGCTATGATTGTGTGTACTTCAATGGGATAAAGCTTGCTGACTTCCCTCCTTAAGCGAAAGCACAATGACATTTGTGGGTGCTGATGACACCAGGGGAGACGAGAGTGAAAAATAACAGGCTGCCCGGAAATTAACGTAATGACACTTCTCAAGAAGTGCTTTGTGTTGCTTTTGGGGCCAGACCCAGAGCCAACAAAATATGAAGAAAGCCTTTGAGAGGTTCTCCGTGGTGTCGCAGCAGAGAAACAGGCTGAAGGAAAAAGGGAAAGGGGCTTTATTTTCTTGGAGCACATGGAGAGAACCCGGGGAAGATAAGGAATTCTCTGAATTGGAACAAAGGGAGACTGAGGCTTTTATGGCCATTTGCCAGGGGTGGGGTTTGAGGAGGATGTTTAGATTTACCTGAGGAGCTGATTGGGGCCCTCCCTGAGGTGGTGGGACAGGTGGAAGGAAATTGCACCCTGGGCTGAGTTGGAGAAGAAGGGGGAGGTGGTCTTTGGGAAGATAAGCTGTTGCTTGAAGGGCTTCAGCCATATTAGATGACCACCATAATGATTCAGCAATTCATACTAGGGCCAGAACCTATCAGCCTTCCTTGAGACGAAGCCAAGGCCTCCACACCGATGGCTGTCCCACAGTAGCGGTTCCTTCAGCAAACATGGAAAGGGGTGACTATTTCTAAGGCCTTCACCCACACAGCACCACCTCAGAGCTCCACTGCCCTTTTTCCTTCGACTCCAGGCAGCCAAGCCACAGGAGCCCAGGCCAGAGGATCCCGGCGGCGCAGCCCGAGAGGCCCCGTGCACACCCTGCGTGCACACTCCGTGCCTCCGAGGGCAGCAGGTCTCGCTCCCCTCAGTGCGCATTTCTGGGGCGATTTGCGCTTTTCTGAAAATGGTCTTCTGTAGTTATTCTTGCTGAATTGCAAACAATAAGGAGACTTCCATCCATCGAGTCTACTGAATCTCCTCCACAGTGCACAGAAAAGGAGAGGGTTCCCATCAGGGGGGCAAATAGCACCATACTGTACACAGGGGACCTGAACACACACTTTCCTTCTGCAGAACAGATGCAGCCCTGTGGATGCATCAGCTACAGGACGAGAACGCAGCACACAGCAGCACACGCGGGGGGGACAGCTGTACCCGGGGCGGGCGCTGCAAAGGCGGACGCGGCGTGGGGGAGAGGGCTTACCTAGCCTAAGCATGACAAGTATTTCCACTGCTCTGGGCATCGTCACCGCTAGCTGAATGCAACAACCAAAAGGGGCGAAAGGAGCATGCAGACCCGAGGGAATTGCCAAATCAATTAACGAGTAATTCAGGAACTAATCTCTATATTGCCTCAGCACAAAATTGTATCTTTAATTTCTCCTGCAATAAGCATCTCTGTGACGGTCCTAACACACACTGGCGCTGTAAATGAGTTTACAAGTATCTCTTTTTGATTGGCTATACAACATTATTTCTTCACAGTTCAATGCTACTGTAGCCAAGTGCTCTGAAATATTTAATTATACTGGTAGCTACCAGTTACCAATTTGCAAGACCCACAGTGAGTACAGTACATTTTAAAGAACTAGTAATCAACTAATTAAAACCACGGTGAATTCCAGCTACTCCAATTACAAACAACTGCTGCTGAATGCACTCGGAGGATGTCTACACGAGGAGGAGGAGGAGGAGGAGGAGGAGGAGGAGCAGGAGGAGCAGGAGGAGCAGGAGGAGCAGGTCTCTGCAGAAGGCCTGGCTGTGGCCTGAACAGGGAAGCTGCCTGTCGCCCGCTGCCCACTGCAGACCCCTGGGCACCAGTGCTGCTAGGAAGTGCTCTTCCAGATGTCCTGGGGGCTGGCTTTGGCCCGAGTCTGCAATGTGAGCACTGAGCTACACGGGCTGCTCAGGAGATGCGGCCTTTTGGGCCAACATTGCAGTGATGAGCTATCAGCCTGGTTGTCTTTATTACACAACATAAAGAACAATGTACTCTCGCTCTACAGAGTTCCAGCGGAATCACGACTCTGTTGGATACGTGCATGCTAGCGACGGTCACCCTTTGGGGCCAGATCTGTGCCGTGGCCACTCTTTGGAACGACACCCTTCCCCAGATAGCATGGAGCATAAGGTGTCAGCTTAGGAAGGCTCACCAGCCACAGTTCGGTGAAAACATGCTGCGCCCGACAGCAGACATACACTAGTGCTTCCACTTACGAATGAGTGAGCGAATGAACGCACAGGGAAGAGGTGTACCCCACCCCCGAGGACAGGCTACAGTTTGCAGCCTGCTCTCCCACCTGTGAGGACCTGCAGCCCTCCCAACCTCTTCCCAGACTGCTTCCCCACTTCCCCATGTGCCAATGAGGGTCCCATCCAGCTTTGCAAAGGGTGGGCTGTTGTGGCTGGAGGCTGTGGCTTCAATGGGCATGCAGAGAACACTCGGTTACTTGGCCAAAGATCGCAAGACTGCAGGGAGAAGCAGTCTTAATGAGTTTGCCGTCATGAATACATGCAACTAGTACAGCCACGTATCATGCGTGCACACACATACACACGCGCGTATGTACTGCGGTATGGTCAAAGTAGACAGTGAATGCCTTAAGTTTTTAAAAATTACAGTAAAAGGCATACTGTGAGTGCCTCAAAATCCTCCCCCTGGCAAAAACCTGGTACTGTGGCCTCACCCGCCTCGCTCCCAATGCAGTGCTGCGCTGCCACTAGGCGTTTCCCAAAGTCAAAATGACCGGGAGAGGGAAGTGTTTCAAGTTACACTGTGGCAACTGCGACAGCACCAACAAAGATGCTCGCGGGCGAGGGCGTGAGGGAGCGCGCCTGAGGGCAGGGGCGACGGGAGGAGCGAGAGCAGAGCTCGACGTGGGTGCGTGGCAGGGTCTTCTGCTGCAGTACATGTTAAGAAGCTTAAACGCCATCTTTTCTTAGCACATCTCATACATTCTTTATTCTCCAGGGAGTCACTTAAGAAAAACACAACTCATCCTAAATGACAAAATTGTCACCTACAATGTGAAACACACGAGCCAGACCCTAGCAGGTGCGCTGGACCGGGGCAGCTCTGTCGAGAAGCACCTTCCTGTTCTGCCAGCGCAGACGGGGTCCTGGGCCCCAGCAGCTGCGTTTCCCCCTGAGCTACCTGGGAGTCCCAGCACCTGGCACCCCTGGGGTTCTGCAGTCCTTCCCTGCAGCCTCAGCCTTCTCCCTGCTCCAGGAGGGCCCAGCAAGAACCGAAGCAAAGGTCTGCCAGCAGGAAATCAGTGTAAGAGCCCATAAAACCAAACCAACATGCTGTCACCATTAGGCTTTGAGGTTCTTTTGAGTTGCATCTGTGACTATATTAAAGGGCTTTCACTATCTGATCAGCACTTTTCACGTACTAGTTTCACGTGTCACAGCCACTAAATTCTCCATTTAAAAAAGGAAAATCAACTCCATCAAAGACGCCTCTGTGTGTGCACGCGTGAGCTCCTAAAGCCACTCGTCACTAGTACGTGCTGCCACGTCTGCATCAAAGAGCAAAGTAATGACTGTCCAAGGGGAACCCAGACCGCCTCGCCTCTTCCCAGTGACCACGGCGAAGGCCACACAGCACACAAGGTGGACAGCGTGCCCCGCACCCTCCTCGACGCACACAGTTCCTATGGGATTCCCACTGGAAAAGCACATCCTTCATTTATTCATGAGACAACAGCAGCCGGTAGAAAAGCATTAGAGAACAGAACTGAGGCCGGCTGCAGGGGTGCACGCCCCGGATGCCAGCACGTGGGAGGCCGAGGTACGAGGGCTGCTGCAAGTTCCAGGCCAACTGTGGTGCACAGTGACAGCCCATCTCAAAAATATAAAACGAAACAAAACAAAACTCGGAGGTCTTTGTGTAAAGTAGGGTCTGGGGTCACAAGAGGTAAGACAGACACAGGAGTGACCCCAGAGTGGAGGTGATTAGACACACAAAGCACTGAAGTGCAGGAAGGTGAACTGGGTCGTGAGGTTCAGAGCACTGAGGAGAGAACTGGGAGATCTGGAAAAGTCCTGTAGACAGAAGGACGCGCCACCAGCTCCACACCAGCACCGACACCAGCACCAGCACCAGCACCAGCACCAGCACCAGCACC
>PVJA010048103.1:0-14325 GCA_004027025.1 Myocastor coypus | reverse complement strand
ATAAATATTTTGAATTAGAGAATGATATGATAAAAACTGCTTCAAAGATTAATTTTGTGTCAATAATCAGGAATATCAGTGCTAAAAACTCAATCCAGAAATCATTTTGTTAAGGAAACACATGTTAATGAAGAATAAATTAGCATTCCTAGGAGTGAGGATGGGACAGGAAATTCTAAAAGGGCGCTGTGATTGTGCAAAATAGGGAATGCAGACCAATATTATCCAGTGCAATCTCCGATTACACAATAGATAGGAGTGTAGGAGGAAAGTCCACTTCAGTTTACGGATAAGTTGGAAAGAAGTTTCAAAATAAATTCAATTTCTGTGTCAAATAGATGACATTTTTTTTAAAGATTTTTTTATTTATTTCTCTTAAACCTCATTTACTAGTTTGTGTTATGGCTGACTCAGCCTGACCTAGGGTGGGGGTGTGCAGCATGTGGTGCCAGGGATCAAGGAGCAGTCACGGAGCTGGCCTTAAGTTTCCTCCGCAGGCGCTTTAGACCACTGAGCCATCTCGCTGGCCCGACATTTTCTTCATGTATCATGAAAAACAGTACTTGTACCTTTAGAATTATTGTAACATTTCTATGTGAACAAACTTTTAAGAAAAGTTTTTAGAAGTTACTATCTCTCAGATAAATGAAATATTTATCTAAGCATAAACATTTCATTTACTTTTGCGTGTTGCTGCTATCAAATTTAGTCTTGTCTTATTTTCTAATTTTTTTAAAAAAAATTTTCTTGTTTCAGAACTTTTGTTTGTTTATTTACTTTTTTTTTTTTTTTTCCGCTCTTTTGGAGACAGGGTCTCACTATGCAGTTGAAGCTGGCCTTGAGCTCACTTTTGTAGCCCAAACTGGTCTCGAACTTGCACCGATCCTCCTGCCTCAGCCACCCAAGTGCTGGGATTACAGGCGTGTGCCACCACACCTGGATTTGTTTATTTACTTTTATGGCTGGCTCAGCCTGCCCTGAGAACAGGGCTGGCACAGCATGTGGTGCCCGGGATCGAACCACGGTCCCTGCAGCTGCCTAAGCTTTCCTAAGCAGGCGCTTTAGACCACTGAGCCATCCTACCGGACCCCTAGCATTGTCTTATTTTGCTGTCATATATATATATATATATATATATATATATATATATATATATATATATTTTTTTTTTTTTTTTTTTTTAAAGAAAATTAAAAAAAGAAAAACCAGGGACCAGTGAGATGGCTCAGTGGTTGAAAGCAACTGCCTGCTTAGGAAAGTTTAGGCAGGTGCAGGACCGTTTGATCCCCAGCACCACGTGCTTCACCAGCCCTACCCCAGACCAGGCTGAGCCAGCCATAATACAAACAAATAAATAAGGTTTATTTATTTATTTGTTTATTTATTTATTTATTTATTTATTTATTTATTTATTGTCTTTTTTGAGACAGGGTCTCACTATGCAATTCAGGCTGGCCTTGAGCTCACTTTTGTAGCCCAGGCTGGTCTTGAACTTGCACCTATCCTCCTGCCTCAGCCTCCCATGTGCTGGGATTACAGTCATGAGCCACCATGCCCAGCTTAAATAAGGTTTAAAAAAATAAAAGTAAATCTAAAAAACGAAAAACCACTAGAAACGATACCGATGTTCACTAAACAATATGATAGGAATTCAACAATGGTTGCTGTGTTGCATATTGTTGTCTTCAAATTAGTTGTGCGGACTGCCAGATATAAGCATGCAAGAGTGATAAAAAAAATTGAAAGAGCTGGGCATGGTGGCACATGCCTGTAATCCCAGCACTCGGGAGGCTGAGGCAGGAGGATTGGTGCAAGTTTGAGACCAGCCTGGGCTACAAAAGTGAGCTCAAGGCCATCCTGAACTGCATAGAGAGACCCTGTCTCAAAAAGACAAAAAAAAAAAAAAAACCAAAGTGCATTTATAAATGGAATTTGAGAGGCATCCAGGAAAGGAGAGATAGGCAAAGTAAACAGCTGCGCCAGGCGTGGTGGCTCATGCCTGTAATTCCAGCACTCAGGAGGCTGCGGCAGGAGGATTGGTGCTTTGAGTTTGAGACCAGCCTGGGCTACAAAAGTGAGCTGAACGCCAGCCTGAAATGCATAGCGAGACCCTGTCTGAAAAAGACAAAAACAAACAAACAAACAAACAAAAAGTAAACAGCTGATATAACATAAAGTCCCTATCAGAAAGGAGACAAAAGACATAAACAACAGCAGAAGATAAAAGAGAAAATAAAAGGCAAAATAAAGGGGCTTAAATATTGATCAGCGTAAGTCACTAGTGACTCTTGAAAGAGCAACAAGAAAAATAAATGAGAAAAAACAAACCAAAAAAACAGAAGAGTTGTCTTACAGTAGTTATTTAAAATGTTTCCCCTATGGGCTGGGGAAATAGCACCAAGGCACAAGTGCCTACCTGGCAAGTGCAAGATTGTGAGTTTGAACCCTGGTCCAGCAAAAAATAAATAAATAAATAAATAAATAAATAAATAAATAAATAAATAAATAAATAAATGAAATGAAATGAAACATCTCCCCTAAAGGTTCACTGTGTGGGGTCGGCCTGATAGCTTGGCGACTAAAGTGCCTGCTTCGGTAGAGGGCAGTGGCTAGGGTTTGATTCCCAGCATGCCTTCCCATCCCTGCCTGTGGGGCGCACTGAGACAGAGATTGAGCCTGGGTGTGGTGGGACACACCTATAATCCCAGCACTTGTGAGGCTGAAAACAGGACAATCACTGAGTCTAATCTACATAGTGAGAGCCTGTAGACCCTGTCCTAAATATAGGGGGAAGAAAAATAAAGGCTCACTGTGTGGATGCTTGGTTAGTTTTTTTTTTTTTTTTTTTTTTTTTTTTTTTTTTTTTTTTTTTTTTTTTTTTTTTTTTTTTTTGTCTTTTTGAGACAGGGTCTCGCTATGCAGTTCAGGCTGGCCTTGAGCTCACTTTTGTAGCACAGGCTGGTCTCGAACTCACACCAATCCTCCTGCCTCAGCCTCCCAAGTGCTGGGATTACAGGCGTGAGCCACCACGCCGGGCGCTTGGTTAGTTTTTAGTAAGGAGAGGAAATTGAAAATGATTAAGAGAGTATTGGTATATTATCAGTTTCCCCCAAACTAGAGTAATTATTATATACCATGAGCACACAATGATTAAGGACAAAGAGGTTGTACTCTAGCAGCAGACTATGTGAAATTAGATTCCTGGATTTATTAATTATCAGCTGTCTGACCACAGGGAAATTTCTTAGCATTTCTGTGAGCCTCTTTATTTAAAATGGGATACTAGTATGTTATAGTCTGATTGAAGGCTAAATAGCATAATATGTGGAAAATCCTGGCACATGCTGAGCATTTGGTACTTGATTATTACTAGTATCTATTGCCCATCTTATGCTATGGAAATTTCTTCAAGCCAACTTGTACTATTCCAAGTCATTTTCAGTGGCTGCATATAGACCATAGTGTGGATGTGTCACTGTGTGGAACATCCCTTATTGATGGAAGTATTGCATCATTTGGAATGTGGAATACACTGATCGTGACATGCATTGCCATGACTCATGTACTGAATCACTGGTACCTGTCCTGTCATGTAATTACCTCGATGCTTTGGAATAATTTCACTATGAATGTACTGGCAAGAGAATTCTGATGGTCCCTCCCAACCACACCTTCGGCAGCAAGTCCTGGATGGTTATCCACCCTGTGTCTGCAGTTTGGTTCCGCAGATGGAAAGACGTGCATGTGAGCCGTGGAGCAGGACCGAGTGATTCGTGCTTAGCCGTTTTGTCTCTTTGATTACTGCATACCTGTGGTTTTCCTTGTTTGAATTTGGGAGATTTATTTTTTTCCTACTCAACTATTATTCTCCATCAATTGTCCAAACATAAAATCCTATTACTTAGTGTTCAGATGATCAGTACCTTAGTTCAAGCGTGTCCCCCAGGTCTTGTAACTCACATTACACTCTTGTCAACCTGGGCATTTTATCTTCTCCTTGGCTTGCTCTGTCCTCCATGTTTTCCTGCCGATATCAGTGCCATTCCTGGCAGCACAGCTAAGTACCACTTCTTCAAAGCCTTCTCTGTTTTCCTGCTTCACTCTTCTCTCTCCTCAGCTCATGTGGAAAATGACACCTCTCTCCTGGCTCCATGTGTGTTCTCTTTAGTGTTGTGGAAATACGGCTACATGTCTTATTGCCTCTGTGAAGTCACTGGTTGGTCAACAGCAAATCACCTGGAGGACATTCACTTTTGCATATTTAGTGCTTACTAATATTGTTTAAGCAAATGAACATGCATAGTCTTCAAAGACTCTAAGGTCATTACAGTTTTAGACAAATCAATGACATCACTGTGAAAAAAGAACAACATCATTCTGCTTAATTGATTGCTCATTTGTAGTTAATTAAGCATGATTTCTAGCAATCACGGAAAGTGTGCTTGGTTATTTGAACTTTAGGAGTATGAAAATTACTTAAATGAGTTAATTCTTTTAGACAATAAGCTGTCAAATGAATACATTAGCTTATTTATTTATTTATTTATTTATTTATTTATTTATTTATTTATTTATTTTCTGGAACCGGGGATTGAACTCAGGACCTTGCACTTGCCAGGCAGGCACATGTGCCCCTAAACTATCTCCCTGGTCCCAATACATTAGGTTTAGATGAACTAATTCATGGAAAAATCTATTCTTACGTTTCAGAAAGTTTTAGAATAATTTTCAGTGAATAGGTTACAATATTGACATTGTATATAATTGCTTTTTACCTCTGGGTCTGCCAGGATCATATATCTCTTCCCATACTTTTACTGTTCATTAGGGTCATCATCTGGAAGACATTTGCTATATACTTTGAAATAGTTCATTGGTGCTACTTCTATTGTTTTATGCATTTCTTTTTAAAAACAATATAGATTTTTAAATTAATGGCACCATCACTGAAGGAGTGCCAGCCATTGAAAACCACTGTTCCTCCTTCATTCTTTTGAGAGAGTCTCTGCGGACTTCAGGCTGGCGTTGCCTTTCACCATGTAGCCCAGGATCAGCCTCCCAAATGCTGGCATGACAGTGTGCACCGTTGTGCTTGCCTAGGAGTTTACTATGTTACTTTAGAGCTGTCCTCAAATAAAGATGAAAGGAACAGAAAATTTGGAGGATTTTTATTGATTAGACAACTCAGAGGAATGAATTTTTCAAATAAAAATTATTAATTAAGTGACCACTGTCCAGCTCAACCATTCACAAGTAGGTAGTGAGGAGCTAGACTGGCTTGGGAAGTATTGGAAAAAAGATTCCCACACCATTTCTGAATCCTTTATTCTTGGTGTCAGCTTCGCCTTCAGTGACTACTTACTGAACCAACAGTGCATGAGTAGGCAAATAAGTAAAGAGATGAATGTCATGCTTCCTGCAGTAGCTAGAAGTGGACACAACATCCCTGTCTGTAAAACAAAACCATCAGCTGCACTTCACACTGTTAGAATAAATTAAGTTCAAGGCATGATAGAGCTTGTTGCCTGGAAAGCACTTGTGCCACGGAGCTATCTCCCCAGCCCTTATGATCAGCTTTACATAGGGAGGGATTTTGCTTTTCTGCTCTACTCCTCCACTCCCTTCTCCAGTTGTTGGGAGACAGCTGCTTCTACCTTTGCATAATGACTTTTGCGCAGTGATGATTCAGGGGAGCATCCTTGGTGACTCAGAAAACACAGGCTGAACCTGGGTGACCTGTCATTTTGAAATGCCTTTTATTCAGTTCTAACACTCAGTTCTGCTAAGAATGCAAATCCCATTAAATCACTGAAATTTTCTCTACTGGTCAGCAAGAATTCATTTTTTTTGCATGTATGAAATTAATTTATAAAATTCTCACCTATGTGTGAAAATCTCAGAATCATTTTTCTTTCTTTCTTTCTTTCTCCCTCTCTCTCTTTCTTTTTTCTTTTTTTTTTTTTTTTGTCTTTTTGAGACAGGGTCTAACTATGCAGTTCAGGCTGTCCTTGAGCTCACTTTTGTAACCCAGGCTGGTCTCGAACTCACACCGATCCTCCTGCCTCAGCCTCCTGAGTGCTGGGATTACAGGTGTGTGCCATTAATCATTTTTCTAATGAAGTTCATCCATGAGCTGTCCTTATCACTGTCACCCACCATTTGAAACGATCAGCTTTCCATTGTTGTCATAGACTTATACTAAAAGGTGACAAACAGATACTCTGCTTTTGAGAGGGCTGAGATCCATTTGGGAAGGGTTAACACACAATTTAAAAGATAGTGACATTATCGTTTTTGTTTTTTGTTTTTGTTTTTGTTTTTTGTCTTTTTTGACACAGGGTCTCACTATGCAGTTCAGGCTGATCTTGAGCTCACTTTTGTAGCCCAGGCTGGTCTCAGACTTGCACTGATCCTCCTGCCTCAGACTCCCAAGTGCTGGGATTACAGGTGTGTGCCACCATGCCCGGCTCAACATTATTCATATATTTATCTTCATATAAAGTTTACAAGTGAGGGGAAAGAATAGAATGAGGGAAGAGAAAGTTAAGATGTGATATGTTCATGTAGCAACTCTTCAAAATGAATATAATCACTATGTACTATAGGCTGAGGCAGGAGGATCAGTGCGAGTTCGAGACCAGTCTGGGTTACAAAAGTGAGCTCAAGGACAGCCTGAACTGCATAGGTAGACCCTGTCTCAAAAAGACAAAAAAAAAAAAAAAAAGAAAAAAGAAAGAGAGAGAGAGAGAGAGAGAGAGAGAGAGAGAGAGAAAGAATCATTTTATTAAATATGGAATGTACCAAAGATATTAATGTGCCTGAAAATACTGACATGGATGCACTGTTATGTTAAAAAGATTTACACTTTCATACAGTTGTATAGATTCTCATAAATACATCTGTCATGGGGTCTTAGCATGGTAACAAAATTTCTCATTTTTGTACTTTCATGGGACTGAGAAGTTTAGTGGGTAGAATTTGCCTTTAGGGTTTCTACTGTACATCTTACTTTCCCTTAAGCTCCCCCCCTTTTTTTTTTTTTTTGCTAAAACTTGTGACACAGAGGACATGATAACACCTACAAGCTGAAACATAGCAGCTCAATCTCTGATATCAGTTTAAACCAGCCAGAGGAAGAGAGGATTCCCAATAGAATAGAATGCATCCTTTAGCTCTGTCAAAATTGCCTCATGTGTTATTTTGATTTCTTTTGTTTGCTTGCTTATTGTCTGCCTCTGCAGTGCTTCTACATTTCTTTATTTTTAAAATTCATCTCATTTTATTTTGAAGAGTTAAAAACAAAAGCAAGAATAAGCCGGGCGTGGTAGCGCACGCCTGTAATCCCAGCACTCGGGAGGCTGAGGCAGGAGGATCGGTGCGAGTTCGTGACTAGCCTGGGCTACGAAAGTGAGTTCAGGACCAGCCTCAACTGCATAGCCAGACCCTGTCTCAAAAAGACAAAAAAAAAAAAAAAAAAAATCAAGAATAAAGATCAAAAACAAAGACAGAAACAGGCTAACGTATAGCAATGGATATGTTAGAGATTTTCAAAACAAGAATATCTGATTAACAATGGCTGATCTATTATCTATTTTTATCAGCAAATCTGTTGCTTAGATTAACAGATGTAGTTACGGAAGATTAGGTATATGATTGTTACTGCTTACTTTCAAGAAATCTTAAATTTTTTATTGTTGACTTTTTCTTCTCTTACTATTTATCTTTTTTTTGTCTTTTTGACACAGGATCTCACTATGCAGTTCAGGCTGGTCTTGAGCTGACTTCTGTAGCTCAGGCTGGTCTTGAGTTCACTTTTGTAGCCCAGGCTGGTCTTGAACTAACACTGATCCTCCTGCCTCGGCTTCTCTTCCCTTATTTATTTATTTATTTGTTTGTTTGTTTGTTTGTTTGTTTGAGACAGGGTCTTCCTGTGCAGTTCAGGCTGGCCTTGAGCTCACTTTTGTAGCCCAGGCTGGTCTCAAACTTGCACTGATCCTGCTGCCTCAGCCTCCCGAGTTCTGGGATTACAGGCATGTGCCACCATGTCTGGCTCTCTTACCTTTTTAAAAAAATTATTCTAAAGAGAATATAGTAATAATTGATATGACATTAAGGGCCAGCCTGATAACTCAGCAGACTGAAGTGCCTGTTTTGGCAGAGTGTGGTGGCCAGGGTTCGATCCCCAGCGTGCTGTGCCAGCCACACCCACTAGTCATGCTGAGATGGTGATTGAGACTGGGTGTACTGAGGCAGGCCTGTAATCCCAGCACTTTAAGAGGCTGAAAGCAGGAGAATCACTACGATTCTGATGTATGTTGTGAGATCCTGTAGTCTCTGACCTAAATACAGAAAGAAATTTTGTAGCATACATTGCTGTCTTCCATGTCGCTGCATACTTATAGATATCAGCATACAACATCCTGTATGTACACTTGCATGTATGTTTTCCTTCTGACACAGGGAACAAAAAATGATGTTGGGTGGAAAACTTCCAAAACATATAAGGGAAAAATAATCTCCCAACCTGAAAAGTACTTGGAACAAGTTCCTGTTCTCTACAGCCAAAGAATGAATTTTAGGAACAAGCGGAGGTTATGAGCAGAATAGATTTATTGGGGGAAAGAAAGCTTCTGTCCTAGCAAGTGACAGAAAGATGGGTCTTGAGTGGGTGGTCCCCAGGAAGCCACATGATGTGGCAAATCTAAGGTGGTGGAGAGCATTGGAACTCGCTTAGGTGGACGTGAGGTGTGACAAAGCTATGGTCAATCAATGAGATTACAAAGACTGCTGCTCATGTTAATTAATTAATTAATTTATTTATTTATTTATTTATTTATTCTTTGTCTTTTTGAGACAGGGTCTCGCTATGCAGCTGAGGCTGGCCTTGAGCTCACTTTTGTAGCCCAGGTTGGTCTAGAACTCCCACCAATCCTCCTGCCTCAGCCTCTCAAGTGTTGGGGTTACAGGTGTGTGCCACCATGCCCGGCTCAGGTTAAACAGATTAACCTAGTACCAAATGGGGTAGCAATTCACACAGCAAGCTGGCAGGCTGGCAGGAACATGGGACAGGGCTTCTTCCAGTTGGGGGTTGGGTTAGTGACTGATTTGGGCTCTTTCAAGGTGACTGATACCTGTTCAGCATATCAATCCCAGATGCCCATCCCTAGGGAAGTATGTAGCAGCTGTGTTTCCTCTTTTGTCTTGAGGTCTGGCCCATAGGGAGTGTCTGTCTCCCTCAAGTTGCAAAGTCATCTTGTTTTCCATTTTTTTTTTTTTTTTTTGTCTTTTTGAGACAGGGTCTCGCTATGCAGTTCAGGCTGGCCTTGAGCTCACTTTTGTAGCCCAGGCTGGCCTCGGACTCTCACTGGTCCTCCTGCCTCATCTCCCAAGTGCTGGGATTACAGGCATTAGCTACCATGCGGGGCTCACTTTGTGAGGGCCTAGCCCTGTCTGACTTTCTAGTGTACTTCTATCTAATTCAGCTGCCTACAACACTTCTACTTCTTTCTCTCTTTTCTCTCCATTTTTAATCTTTAAGTTCCATTTCTTTTTGTTTTACTATACCCACATATTTGGAAAACAATTCTAACCAATAATCACTTCTACATTTCTTTTCTGGGACAGAGAGATAGAGCTCTACAACATAAGTTTGATCCTGTAATGGGTCAACTGAATTTTGAGCTGTACCTATGGAAAGCTGTGAGGTCCCCTTACGCGTTCTGCTATCTATGCTAAGGAACGTGTTCTCACCCTCCATTCAAGGCTATTTGTAAGGAGTCACTGAATAACTGTTTCCCCTCCCTAATCTAATTCCTGTACACATAGTTTAAGATGTATGTTGCAGCCAGGCATGGTGGCCCACTTCTGCAGTCCCAGCTCTTGGGAGGCTGAGGCAGGAGGACCAGTGAGAGTTTGAGACCAGGCTGGGCTACAAAAGTGAGCTCAAGGCCACCCTGAACTGCTTAGCAAGACCCTGTCTCAAAAAGACAAAAAAAAAAAAAAAAAAAAAAAAAAAAAAAAAAAAAAAAAAAAAAAAAAGAAGGTAAACAATGAAATTTGGATTTTAAAATTGTATTTTTAAGAAAAACTAGAGCTTTCCAACACAAAATTTCTCTAGCTTTTTTACTTTCCAGGAAATGAACTCATATAATAAATTCTGGAAGGTCAGAAAGACACAGTCATTTCCAGTAAGCCAGAGAGCCCACTGGCCTCTGGACCGGCCTCCTTTCATCCACAAACTGCTTCCTCCACCTCCCAGAACCCAGAACGGGCCAGTGTTAGCTGCAAAGTGCATCTGGAGGCCATCCCCAAGATCCGGGAAATATACCTGCTGGGGTCATAGTGCACCTTTCTGTCTTCAGGGGCTGTGTTCCACTCTTGGGTGTGTACAATCATTTCTGCCTGATAAACTCTATCAGTGATGGGAAAATGCCTCTTCTATAAGAGGAATCACCAAATCTACAAGCTCACTCTATAAAAGGGTGGGTTGAGTTCCTTATCTTAACTTCAGGAACTTCCTCAGGCCTAGTCCAGTGATAGGATGATGCAGGAAAAGGCAGAGACTCCCATGATATACTGAAATGCTGTACTTGTTAATACTTCTTTGAAAATCAAATTGTGAATGCTATTGGATGGTCCATGTCTACAATCCCAGCATGTTGGGAAGCTGAGGCAGAAGAAACACAGTCTCCAGCCCATTTGGGCCATTTGTTGCCTCAGTGAGGCCCTATCTCAAAATAAAAAATATAAAAAAGGCCTATGGCTCACGCCTGTAATCCCAGCACTTGGGAGGCTGAGGCAGGAGGATTGGTGTTAGTTCGAGACCATCCTGGGCTACAAAAGTGGGCGCAGGACCAGCCTCAACTGCATAGCGAGACCCTGTCTCAAAAAGACAGAAAAAAAAAATAAGGCCTATGGGCATAGCTCAGTGCTAAGGCCTTGGTTCAGTCCCCAGCGGTTTTTTTTTTTTTTTTTTTTTTGAGACAGGGTCTTGCTATGCAGTTCCGTCTGGCTTTGAGCTTACTTTGGTAGCCCAGGCTGGTCTTGAACTCACACTGATCCTCCTGCCTCAGCCTCCTGAGTGCTGGGATCATTTTATATTTTATTTTATGTACTTAACACAGGGCCTCACTACATAATCAGACTCCTGGTGATCCTGCTGTTTACAGCCTTTCGAGCTCTGGGATTCCAGGTGTGTCTCCATGCCCAGTCTCAATAGCCCTCTCAGGGTGCCCCTGGGGGCAGGGCCAGGCAAGGCAGCTTCCGGGATCCAACACCCTGCAGGTGCTTTAGTCCCCTGAGTTATCTGGCCCTCCCTTGCTGTGTCTTCTGAAACACCAATGTAATAAACCTTTAAAGCTGCTTACATTCCAACTTCAGGGACTTTATGTTATATCAGCTATTTACTTTGCCCATCTCCTTTCCTGGATGCCTCTCAAATTCCATTTATAAATGCATTTTTTTTCTTTTGTCCTTTTGAGACAGGGTCTCGCTATGCAGTTCAGGCTGATCTTGAGTTCACTTTTGTAGCCCAGGCTGGTCTTGAACTCACACTGATCCTCCTGCCTCAGCCTCCCAAGTGCTGGAATTACCGGCATGCACCACCACACTTGGCTTTTTATTTTTATTTTTTGAATCAGGTTTTCCCTTTGTAGTCCAGGCTGGCCTTGAACTCACTATGTTGCCCAGGTTAGCTTGAAACTCATGGTCATCCAATTGTCTCATTCTCTCAACTGCTATGATTTCAAATGCACACACCCAAACTTGGATATGTTGGTCACTTTTATTTTATTTTATTTTATTTGTCTTTTTGAGACAGGGTCTCCCTATGCAGCTTAGGCTGGCCTTGAGTTCACTTTTGTAGCCCAGACTGATCTTGAACTTGTACCTATCCTCCTGCCTCAGCCTCCTAAGTGCTGGGATTACAGGCATGTGCCACCACGCCCAGCTGCTAAAAGTGTACTTTTTGGTGATATAAAAACTAAAGAGCTGGGCCAGGGAGATAGCTCAGTGACGCAAGTGCCTGCCTGGCAAGTGTAAGGTTCTGAGTTTGATCCCCAGTCCTGCAAAACAAAACAAAACAAAACAAAACAAAACAAAAACTAAAGAGTTGATTAATATAAGAACCTGGGGCCCTGGGACACATATAACTCAATCTTTTCTTTTCTTTCTTTTTTTTGTCTTTTGAGACAAGGTCTCGCTATGCAGTTCGGACTGTCCTTGAGCTCACTTTTGTAGCCCAGGCTGTTCTCGAACTCACATGGATCCACCAGACGCAGCCTCCCAAGTGCTGGGATTACAGGTGTGCACCACCACTCCTGGCTCCATCTTCTAAAAAATCATTAAATTTAAAAATCATATAATGAAAGTCATTTTCAACATTCCTTGCTTTTATATTTTGTTGATTGGTGTCTTTTGTCTAGAACCTGTTAGGACATCAATACAGTCTGTGTTAGTTTGTTATATGAATAGTATTTTGACTCATTTATCTCTAATACACAGTTGTAAACAAAAGGCTACATTTGCTGGTGAAGAAAAGGGTGACTAACTTTTCTTTGTTCACATCTGTGTTATTTGATTTGCTATGTGAATTCATTTATGTACTTCAATTAATTTTTATGGTGCTGGAGATTGAACTGTGTGTGTATGTGTGTGTGTGTGTGTGTGTGTGTGTGTGTGTATGTGTAGTATTAAAGATGGGACCCAGGACTACTGAGCTATAGGCCATTACTTTTTTTTTTTTTTTTTTTTTTTTTTTTTTTTGTCTTTTTGAGACAGGGTCTCATTATGCAGTTGAGGCTGGCCTTGAGCTCACTTTTGTAGCCCAGGCTGGTCTCGAACTCGCACCAATCCTCCTGCCTCAGCCTCCCAAGTGCTGGGATTACAGGTGTGAGCCACCACGCCCGGCTATAGGGAATTTTATAAGGAATACATATTGAATGTGTAAGAAGGGCTGGCCAAATAGCTTAGTGGATTAAAGTGCCTCCAGGCAGGTGCAGGAGCTGAGAGTTTGATCCCCGAACCTGCCAATCTAGTCCCATCCCCAGAGCATGCTGAGATTGCAATTGAGACTGGGTGTGGTGGCATGTGCCTGTAATCTGAGCTCTTGGGAGGCTGTGAACGGACGGATCACTATGAGTCTGATCTAGTACTGAGACCCTGAACGCCATGTAGACCCTTGCCTAAAATACAAAAAGAAAAAAAAAAAGTATGAGAGAAGCAATAGTTTACCTCAGATACTTAGAAAGTTCCATTTCTTATTAGCTGAATAGATTTACAATGGTCTATGTTAGTACAAATTAATACAATTTTGAGCCTGAATTTTGGCCCTAGTTAATAAGTATTTTATTTTGCTCTGTCAGTTTTTAAATTTCTTTTCCACTAGCTTGAGTGCTCAGAGAAACAGTTATTTATGGTTTTGAAAGTCACTGGCTTGGTGCTATTTATATTCATTAACTGCTAAATACTGAGGGAATATAAGCCTGAGGGAACTGGGGTAATTGTCCATGCTAACCAAGTAGAAGATAAAATGTCTGACAAATCAAACTTTCCACTTCTATTTCCCTTGTAGGAAGTTTATTAACATTTAAAACCACTAAGTTGTTAGGAACCAACACTTATTAAAAGCCACTTTGTGAAGAAATAATTGCCAGGCCCCAGGGACTGGTTGGCCGCAAGTACGATGGGTTGGTTTCAGCTACTCTGGTCACCTAACCTTTAGGAGTGACTGCAGGGATGACCAGTTCATGGAAGAGCTCAGGTAGACAGGATTTTCCAGGCCTTTCAGCACTGCCTGAAAATCTTGGTGACGGGGTTTTCTGGTGGCACGTTCTTTGAGAGATGGGAGGGATTAGTGATAGATGAAAACGGCCAGGTTTTATTCTCAAAGTCAAATGATATTGAGTCTTTTATGAAAGCAGAATCAAACTATGTGACCTTCATATTTGTGTTATAAAGCAGCAATGTATGTAATTGATTTAAATATCAATCACCACTGGGTTTAAATATTGAAGAAATGGGGATGTCATTAAAACTTTCTTAATTGTATTTATCTCAAGTGGAGACATGATATAAATCCTATGTCACTATGAGAAAACAGGTGTTTTTTTTAATGTATTTGGTTGTTCAGGGCCTCACTATGCAGCTTGGAATCATAGTGATGCTCCTGTGTCTCAGCCTTCCCAGTGGTAGGGTTACAGCATGTACCACTACGCCCAGACTTTGTGGCCAGCTCAGTGTGCCATGGGTTTGGGGCTGGCGTGGCATGTGATGTCTGAGACTGCAGACCCTGAGCTTGCCGAAGCAGGTGCTTTAGTCCTCTTGGCT
>PVJA010048101.1:0-14358 GCA_004027025.1 Myocastor coypus | reverse complement strand
TTAATAGTATTGAAGTCTGTCATTATGGTTATCCTTTCTCTCTCTAATACAGAGATTATTTCTGTTCTGTTCTCCTTTGTACTTTTGTGTAGTTGTTCCCCTACTTGGGATGCTATTGATTTAGGCATGTCTTTGTCAACGTTAGATATTATTTCTGCTCTGATGTCCTCTATACGTTTCTCCAGCCGTTTTTCCACTTTATGCATTTCTTTTTTTACTTCAGATGTTATCTCTGATCTCAGTTGCTCTATAAGTTTCTGCACTTGTTTATCTGTCTCAGATGCTACCAATTCAGAGGTGTCATCCGTATAATTCTCATTTTCTTCCACGATAGTGTCTTCTGTATTTGGTTTGGGTGGGCACGGGCCCTGAGATTGCCTCCTACTCCTTGTTGTTATCATTTTGTATGGAAGCGACCTCTGCACTTTGGTGGTGTTATGCTGTGTCTATGGGGGTTTGGTCTGGAGACTCCAAGGTGGTTCTTCTACAGAGGTTCCTGACTCTTGTGTTGGGGTCTGGCTGCTAGCTTTTGTGAATCCTGGCGTATGTGGTCTGTAGTTGGAGGTGGAGCTTTGGGATTGAATAGTCCTGGTAGGCTCGTGGACCAGATTGGTTGCCAAACGGGCTATTTGATGGGTTCGGTGTTGCAGGTTGGGCTGGAGGGGTTCAAAAAAAAGGGGGGGGGGTTGCGGGAAAAGGGAAGGCAGGCCAAGGATCCTGACCCAGCCGCAGCTTCCAGCGGTGCGGTTTGGGTCTGGGCTGGAACAGGAAGTTAGTCGCGGGAACGCAGAGGCGGGGTAGAGGGGTGCAGGGAGCTTACCTGCAGCGGGTGCGCAGGCTCAGCTCCCAGTGGTCCGGATTTAGTTTAGACATAGGTTCCAAACTATTTAAAAATGTAGAAGTTCTGTGAACAGATAAGCCATTTTGAGGTGGCCCTAACTTGTCTTCACTGGCCATCATTATGATCAAATTTATTTTGGTGCTTTTTCAAACAATTTATTTCTAATTTGTATGGGGAAAAAAAAATCCTAAAAGCTTTTGTTATAGTTGGCTTATGACAAAATAAATTTAAATCGTTTGACTATGAAAGTAAAAGTTTTCCTATTTCACAGATACCTTTTCAAATAGAAGGAGAAAAAAATGGTCTTTTGTACTAGTATAGGAATTATTAGCCATTTGTCACACAGTTGTTTTGTCAAATAACTAAAACATCATATTTTCATTTGTTTCTTTGTCCATAAAGACAAGAGTTTAAAAAAACTATTATAATTAAAAAGTGATCACAATTTAGTGCTGCCATATTCTAAATGACACTAGAAAGAGAGTAAAAGGCATGTCAAACAATTGCAGAAAATATTGGAAGTCATATATATCTGATAATGATCTTTTGTTCAGAATATACGAAGAAATGTATGACTCAACAATGGGAAAGACAATACAATTTAAATATGAACTTAATATTAATAAATATGTCTTATTCTTTTTGAATGGTACTGCAAACTGCCATAAATTGTGTGGCTTTTAAACAGCAGTCATTTTTTTCTAACACTGCTGGAGACTGGAAAGTCCAAAATCAGTGCCAGTAGAGTCCATCCATGTGTGGTGAGCACCTGATTCAGGTTTATGTATGAGTTCTCACATAACAGAAGGGCCAAGCGCTGCAGGATTTCTTTTCCAAGGGCACTAATCCCACTTACATATATAATCACCTATTCAAGACCTCTTGTCCTAATAACATGTTAAAGATTAATCTCAGCATGTGAACTTTGGGAAAATACAACATTCCATCTAGAGCACTTCCCTGATACTTTTCCAAAGTTTCTATCTTTCCCCCATGCAAAAGACATTTAGTACACATCAATAATCCCCAAACCTTAACTCATTACTGCATGAGACCCAAATCTCCAGTCCAAAGCTTAGTGACCTAAGTTAGATATCAATGATATTTAAGGTATGATTTATATTGAGCAAAACTGTAGCTCTTCAGTTATGCACTTGTAAAACAAAACAAATTATACTCTGCTAAAACTTAATGATGGGCCAGGAATATAGTAGACACCTCCATTCCAAAAGGGAGAAATAGAGACCAGGGAGATAGCTTCATGGCACAAGTGCCTGCCTAGCAAGGGCAAGGTTGTGAGTTTGAACCCTAGTCCCACAAAAAAAAAAGAAATAGCAAAGAAGCAAAACATAATGGACCCCAAATAATTCAAACAAGAAGAAAAGCTTTATACAACTTTAAGGTTCCAGAACAGCTTTATCTGGCTTGATGCTCTGCCCTCCTACCCCCAGAAATGGACCCTGCCTTCTTGACCTCCTGGGTGACAAGCCTGCCTCTGCAGCTTTACCAAGAGAGAGGGCTTTGGTTGCTGGCCTTTAGATTACCTTCCCCCATGATTCGAATAGCTCTCCTTTCACCATTTTGAATGACAATTATTTGACCTGTTCAAAGTGAGGTTATAGTACCTCTTTTAAATTAAGGAAGCAGCTAGATGTTCTCTAAATCATCTTCAGTGTCATCTTCTATTGTGGAAAAATTACCTCTGGCTTCTGTGAAGATGACTGATCATTACTAGCCTTCTTATCACATGATACCTGGATCACACCTTTAGTTTTCTCATTTTTGCAATATAAAGAGGCTGAACGTTTTCTTTTTTTTTTTTTTTTTGGTGGGACCGGGGTTCAAACTCACGACCTTGCACTTGCCCAGCAGGCATTTGTGCCTCGGAGCCATCTCTCCAGCTCCCTTTAGTTTTTTTTTTTTTTTGAACGTTTTCTAAATTTTAATATTCCACTTCCTTTTTGCTTAAAACTCTATCTTTAAGCATTTCTCCCTTCTTACATTTTACTATAAGCAGTGGGAAGAAGTCAAGCATCACTTTGAGGACTGTGTTTTGAAGTAGCCTCAGCTAAATCAAACCTACTTTAGAGATGTTACAAGGTATTTCAAGGTACAATCATAGAGTGAATATTGCAACATGAAGTTTTGATTTCCCAGTGCATACAAAAGTTACTTTTATCACTATATTGTGGTCTAACAACTGCACAGTGACATTATATCTAAAAGAAAGTGCTAACAATCACTTGAGCCTTTAATAACCAGTACTATTTTTGCTGGTGGAGCATCTTGCTCTACTATTGATGGCTATTGACTGATCAGAGTGGTGGTTGCTGAAAGGTTTGGAGGCCGTGGAAATTTCTTACTGCATTGATTGATTCTTCCTTCCTGAAAGATCTCTCTGTAGCATATGATGCTCTTTGATAGCATTTTATAAACATTAAAACTTTTCAACATTGGAGTTAGTCTCACTTTTTTATCTACTCTTTTGAATCTTTTGTTATTGTTTTAGCAGAGTTCATAGGATCTTCAGCAAGAGTAGCTTCCACCTCAGAAAACCACTCTCTTTGCTCATCCACAAGAAGCAGCCCCTCACCTATTACAGGTTTATGTGAGATTACAGCGACTCAGTCACATATTCAAGGCCTACTTCTAAGTCTCTTGCCATTTCCATTAAATATGAAGTTTATTTTCTCTACCGAAGTTTTAGACCCTTCCATATTTTGTTCATGGGGGGTGAAAATCAACTTCTTCTAGATGCTTGATGTTAATATTTTGGCCTCTTCCTATGAACGTTCTTAATGACATCTAGAATAGTGAATGTTTTCCAGGAGTATTCTGATTTACTTTGCCGAGATCTTCACAGGAACCAACACCTATAGCAGGTATTGCCTTGGGATGTATAGTCCTTAAGTAATAAGACTTGAAAGTTAAAATGTCTTCTTGTTCCATGGGATACAGAGTGGATGCTGTGTCTGCAGGCATGGAAACATGAATCTCATTTCATGTCTCAGAGTTATTTAGTAAGCTGATAATCTCTGAATAATCAGTGAGCATTATCAATGAGGAATATTTTGAAATATATCGCATCCTACTAGCAATGTCTCCACAATGGGCTTAAAATACTCAATAAACCATAACCGTATTTTAAGCAGATTTACTGCCATTTAAGCTTGTTGTTTCAATTACATGGAGCATAAGCAGAGTCAAGTTAAACTAATTCTTAAAGGCCTATGGGTTTTCAAACTGGTGAATGAATGTTGGAAATAAGAAAAGTTACTAAGATAATTTTTGTGAGTATCTTTAGTTACATTGTCTTCTGTTTTCACATCTGGAATCAATTTAAAATATGTTTTTGGAAAGATGACTAAGACTCATTTTGGCTATGAGGAACAGCCAGAACTTGCTTGGTACCAGATCTGGTGATAAGGTAAATGAGGCCATGCCATGATGTTTTTACAATCCTACTTTTCCATCTGGTGACTCTTAGTACCAGCATTTCATTTATTTATTTTTTATCATACTGCCAAAGATACTCATAAAAGAGGATTTCCAGAACTGCTTCAGAAAATTGCAATTAAATGGAGTACTAGTCAGCCATCAAAAAATATAAACTTGAGACTTTTATAGATTAATGGATCTAACTTGACACCATACTCTTTCGTGAAATAAATCAGTCTCAGATATGTAAATATCATATTGTCTCACTAATGAAAGAACTTGAAAGAGTAAATAAGATCTGGGCCAACTGATGTTACACTTGATAACAGTACAGGTTGACCAGCATAGAAACAAAGCAGAAATTCTGAATGAAATGTCGTGATTGGAAAACAGAACTATATACTGCAATCTTTGGATTTCAGAAAGCTATAACATTGGGCTTATATATCGCAAAGCAAAAAACTGGAACTGCTGAGTTTCTTTAAAGGGTTATTTAAATGTTCTCAAACTAGATGATGGTGACAGTTGTATGGCTTTGTTAATAAGCAAATGTATTGTATTTCATAGGTTAAAGTGATGAATTTTATTATATTTAAACTGTCTCAAAGTTTGAAAATCAGCACAGACAGACCAAACCAAAACAAAAGAAGAAAAAGGAAAAAACAGAACATAAAAACATTATGAAAGTAAAGAAGAAAGAAATGGCTCAGCAATAGCAGTACAAGCCAGGCATGGTGGCCCAGGCCTGTAATCCCAACACTTGGAAGGCTGAGGCAGGAGGATTGGTGTCCTGGGCTACAAAAGTGAGCTCAAGGCCAGCCTGAACTGCATAGTGAGACCCTGTCTCAAAAAGACAAAAAAAAACAACAACAACAACAACAACAAAAAAACCAAACCAACCAACCAGCCAAACAAACAAAAAACACAAAATAACAGTACACGTCAGTGAATAACTTGCGTTGTTTAGCTGTAATGTAACATTGACTTTGATTTTGTCTGCTCTTTTTAAGAAGTAAAAATACGTTAAAACACATCAGTTGCAAGTGACAGCAATATCTTCTTCCTAGATGTAAAAATATATTACACAGGGGTCAATTGAACTTTGTTAACCCACAGAGAAAGATAATTATGTGCAGCTCTGCTTCATGAATGCTCAAGTATATATTTAATCACATGTTGCATTTGCAGAATAAGAAATGGACTGTAGTTTGTAATGAATAGTTGAAATAACTACTTGTTACATCATCCCTGTACTGAAAGTATTACATCTTTTCATTAAATTAAAAATTATTACATTTCATCTATGGTAGGATGTATATCTTTCATATTTTAACATCTTTATAATTTAGAATTGATGGTATCTTGGATGTGGTGAAATGTGTGGCAGTTTTGTATTGTGCGTGCTTGCTTTAAACATCTTTGGAGAGTGGTTAGCTATTGAAAATTCACTTTGCTAGTTCCTAAAGAGCTATTTATATCAAAGTACCCCAGTATTTTGTACCCCAGTGGAATGTTTCTTTTGGGATTTGGAAACCTGGTTGTTGCCAAATCTCCTAATCATTTAAAAAATAGTTCTTAAGGACTAAATCCCTTTTTTTCTCTTTTTGTATTTGAAATATTAATTGTGATTGTCCTCCCTCATTTCTCTGTAAGTCAGGGAAAGTCCTATGAAGATGTCTTATCAACTTATTCCCTCTGCTACTTTTTAAAAAAGCAATCAGTGAAGCTTTTCATCAAAAGAATAGAAACAATTAATGCATTGCATGTTGTTATCTTTAAAGTAGTTGCTCAGTATATAGATTTGGGCATCAAAATTTCTGCAATGGATAGTAGCACAAACCCTCCTTTTCAATGATGTAAGAGTCACTTATAACTTACTTGTGTTTGTTTATTTTCCTTACTGTCTTTTCCCCTTTTACCCATCCTAGTTCCTTTTTACTTTTGAACAATTCCCATTTCACAATATCCATTGTATATTTCAGACCTTATTTACTCTTTCAAATTCTCACACAGGGAGACAATTTGATGTTTATGCATGTGACTCTGATTTATTTAACTAAGGCATATGGCCTCAAGTAGCATCCATTTACCTATGAAAGTATCAAGTTTATCCTTCTTTATGACTGAGTAGTACTCCATTGTATTAAAAAAACGTGTCTTTTTAAAGCATCCTTTGGTTGATGAGCATTTGGGTTGTTTCTAAGACTTAGCTATTACAAAGTATGCTGCTATGAACACGAATGCACATTTATCATTCTGGTGTGATGTTTTTAATTCCTGTGGGAAGGTACCCAAAGGGAATAGCTGGATCAAATGTCAAATGGGACCTCTCATCCTAGACTTTTGATGAATCTCCACATTGACTTCCATAATGGCTGTACCAGTGTACACTTCCACCAACAGTGGAGAAGGACTCCTTTTCACCCTACAGCCTCTTCAGCATTTATTATTGCTTGATTTCTTGATGAAAGCCATTCTTTCTGTACTGAGATGGAATCTCAGCATTGCTTTAATTTATATGTCTTGAATGACCAGTGATGCTGAACACTTTTTTCATATCATTGTTTGCTGTTTATATTTCTTCCTCTGAGAAGTGTGATGCTCAGTTTTGGATTGAGTTTTCTAATTTCAGGGTCTGACTTTTTTCAATTTCTTATGTGTTCTAGATAGAAGCCCAATTTCTGAGGGATAAATAGCTAAAATATTTTCACAATCTGTGCGCTGTCTTTTCACCCTGTTGGTGATTTCTTTTGAACTGCAAAAGCTTTTTAATGAGATCAGGCCCCCAATTGTTGATTCTTTAAAGTATGTCTTGTGCAGTTTGGTTTTCTTCATGAACTCTCTACCTACACCTATGTCTTCAAGATTTTTATCTACTTTCTGTTCAATGGACATAGTGTTTCTATTTTAATATGTAGCACCTTGACCCATTTTGACTTTAAGAATGGTGATAGACATGAGTCTAGATTTAGTCTTTCCATAGAGAGCCATTTTTTCTAGCACTATTTATGAAAGAGACTATCTTTCTTCCAGAGAAAATGTTTAGACCTTTGTCAAGCATAAGGTGGCTGAGTGTGTTTGGAATTGTTTCTTTGTATCCTAATATGTTACACTGATTCTCAGATCTATCTTTTCTAGCATTATGTTCATTTCATCACGGTAGCTTTGTAGTATAATTTCAAGTCAGGGATTTCGGTGCCCCTGCCTTGCCTTCGTTGCCTTGCCATGCCTTTGATATTCTATGTCTCTTCTGGTCCCAGATGTATTTTGGGAATATTTTCTCTAGTTCTTAAAGGTAGGGTAATGGTATTTTGATAAGGATTACATTAAATTTGTTTAACAATTTTGAGAGCATGGCTGTTTTCACTATGTTGGTTCTTCCTAGCCATGAACAAGGGACATCTTTTCATTTTCTGATATCCTCTTCGTTCTCCTTTTTCACAGTACTGTAATTTTTAATATATAGATCCTTTACTTTTTTTGTTATATTGATTTTTTTTTTTTTTTATATGGTCAGCTCAGCCTGCCCTGGGGTTGGGGTTGGCTCAGCATGTGGTGCCAGGGATCAAACCGTGGTCCCTGCAGTTGCCTAAGCTTGCCTAAGCAAGTACTTTAGAATGCTAAGCCATCTTGCCAGCCCTGTTATATTGATTTCTAGGTATTTATTCATTTTTTATGCTATTGTGAAGGGTGTGGTTTCTCTGATTTCTATTTTAGTGGGTATGTTTCTGTATAGGAATGCTGTTGGTTTTTGGGTGAGTATTGGTTTTGTAGCTAGCTACACTACTGACAATGGTTATTATACCTACAAGTTTTGGGGGCAGTTATTAGGTTCTTCTATGGAGAGTATCTTGTTATTTGTGCAGAATGATAATTTTACTTACTCCTTTTTATCTTTATTTCTTTTATTTCTCTCTTATCTAATTGCTCTGGCTAATGTTTCCAAAATTATGTTGGGTGGGAGATGTAGTAGTGGACATCCTTTCTTTTTGCTAATCTTAGAGTGAAAGACTTTAGTTTTTGTCCATTTAGAATGATGTTGGCTATAAGTTTGTCATAGGTGACTTTAATTAGATTGAGGTGAAGATGACCTATTCTGATTTTCTGTAGGATCTTTTTATCATTAATGAACATTGGACTTCATCAAAATCCTTTTCAGCATCTGTTAAGATCATCATGTGATTTTTGTTTTTGGCTCTGTAGATATGCTGTATTACATTTATTGATTTGAATGTGTTGAACCATCCCTGCATTCTTGGGATGAATTTCACTTGATCATAGTATATTATTTTCTTGCTTTGCTGATTTCTGGTTGCTAATATTTTACTGAGGATTTCTGCATGTATATTCATTAGGGAAATTGATTTCTAGTTCTCTTTTTTGGTGAAGTCTCTCTGGTCTGGGTTATCAGGGTACTACTTGCCTCCATGAGCTAGGGAATATTGTTTCCTTTCAATTTCATTAAAGAGTTTAAAGTTTCTGGCAGATTTCAGCAGTAAGTCTGCTTGGATCCTGGCTTTTCTTTGTTAGTAAGTTTTTAATTACATTTTCAATTTCATTATCTGATATTTGATTATTCCAAATTTTTATATCTTCCTGATTTAGCTTTGGTATTTCATACATATTTAGGAACCTGTCCACTCTTTTGCATTTTCCATCTTATGAGAGTAAAGATTTTCTGAGTAGTAATGATGATCTCAATATTTATTGGGTCTGTAATGGTTTTATCCTTTCATTCCTGAGTGCACAAATTTGAGCCCTTTCTTTCCCTCTCTCTTTTTCTTCTTTCTTTCTTTCTTTAAGAGTTTTATTCTTTCAAAGAACCAACTCTTAAATACATTAATTCTCTGTATTGTTTTCTCAATCTCTATTGCATTAATTTCTGTTCTGATCTTTGTAATTTCCTCCTTTATATGAAATTTGGCTTTGATTTGCTCTTCTTTTTCTAGAATCTTCAGGTGCAGCAGTAGGTTGTTTATTTGTGCTCATTGTTTTCCAGGTGTGAGAATTCACTGCCATAGTTTTCATCTTAGGATGGCATTCATTGTGTCCCTCTGGTTCCAGTATGTTGTATCTGCATGTTCCTTTAATTTTAAGGGTTTTTTTTTCATTTCTTCTTTACTTTCATCTGTGACCCATGGGTTGTTCAACAGGGTGTTAATTTCCATGTGTTTGTGGAATTTTTTTGGTTTCTTTTACCTTTGATTTCCAGTTTCATTGCAATATGATCAAATAATATGTGTTGGATAATTTCCATTCTTTTGCATTTATTTAAGCATTTCTGTGGTCTTCTGTATGGTCTGTTTTAAGATAATGTCCCATTTGTAGCTGAGAAGAATGTATATTTTGATTTTGAATGGAATACTCTGCAAACATCTACTAAATCCATTTCTTCACAGATTTGGTTCAATTGTGGTATTTGTTTTTTTCTGATTTTTTTGGTCTGATTTTTCTACTTGTGCTTATTCAGTATTAAGTTTCCTTGTTAACATCTTGTTACTGATCATTAAAATTTTCATATTTTTAAAATATTTGTCTTATATCATTGGGTTCTCTTGTATTTAGTGCATATCTATTTATGATTGTTATCCCTTCCTCTCCATGTTTTCCCCATAACAAGTATATAATGACCTATTTTCTACCCTTTGATGATTCTTGATTTGAAGTTCACATTGTCTGCAAACAGAATAAATTCTGCTGTTTTTTTCTGAGTTTCTGCTGCATCAAGTATTGTTTTCTATCCTTTAAGTCTCTGAATTTCCTTTTGGGTTAATCATATTTCAAATGTACAGTGCCTTGTTTGATTTTATTTCTTGTTACATTCTGCCAGTGTGTTTCTTTTGATTGGTAAACCGAGGTCATGTACATTGATGGTTATAACTGATATGTATTGGCTTATCTTTGCCATGTTACTTTCTCCCTGTTGGTTCCTTACTATCCCCACCCCCTGTTTAATTGCTTGCCCTGATAACAGTTTCTTTGTTATCATCATCATTGTTGTTGTTGTTGTCATTTTTATCTCTTTCTAGAATATCTTTCAGTATTCTTTACAGAGTTAGTTTCGTGGTCATGAATTTCTTCAGTTGTTCTCTGTCTTGGAAGAATCTTATTTCTCCATTAGTTTTAACAGTTTTACAGGGTATAGCATTCTGGATGAGCAGTTCTTTCCTTCAGGACTTGAAATACTTTAAGCTCTTCTTAACTTGAGGGTTGTGTTGAGAATTCTGCTGTGACTCTGAGGCCTATTGATTTTTTTGTGTGCTGAATTTCTGGGATCATGATTATTCTACATCTGGGTATAGATTTATTTTGATTATGGCTAATTGGAGTTCTATATGCCTCACTTAACTGTATGTCAGATTTTGTTTTTGTCCATGCTTGGGAAATTTTCTGCTTTTCACTGTACAAATTTTTTTTGTGTCATTTGTGTAGACTCCTGCTTTTTTGTTGACCCTAGTTATTATCATATTAATTCTTTATGTCATCTTGCAGTTGTTGAAGTATTTCCTGATATTTTGTCATAATCAGAAAATCTCTTCATCATTGCTAGCCCAGATCCTGTCTTCATGGTCTGAATGTCTGTCTTCAATTTCATACAAGCAAATTTGGTATCTTTCAGTGAAATTTTTAGGTTCCTAGATATTTGTTTGAATCTGTTTCTTGCATTCTGTTTCTGTCCTATATTGATCATTTATGGTTTTTATCCTCTTCCTATCACCATCTATCTTTCTATGTCTACTGTAGAGTTACTGTGCAATTCCTATATAAATGTTGACATTTCTTTTTTTTATCTGAGAGATCATTTCTGATATTATTTCCTCTATAGCTGCCTCAGTTTGTTTCTTTAATGCAGTTGCTATCATTTCAGAAATATCAGTTCTGTGCCTTCCATTATTCTCTCTCTCACTGTCCTCTGAACTTGTTCTGGGTGGGCTGGAGATCTGAGTTTGCAGTTTGCTTCTCTATCTTGTCATTTTCTATTTCAAAGCTTTTATTTTATTTTCTGTGTTTATTCTGGAAATTTTTGTTGTGTGTAGCTTTATCTCTGGTATCAAGGACTCTGTCGTTAAGGTTTTTCAAAGATGTCTTCTATGTGAAAGAAATTTTTCGTTTATATTTATCCCAAGATTCTACCTTTCTAATTAATAAAGAATGAAATGTTGATATCTGTTTGGCTTAGTCCTCAATCCTTTGTTGCCAGGGTGTGGGGAGGCTCTTCTTACCCCAGAACTTCCCAGTATTGTTAAAGAAATCAGAACAATTTTTTTTACAGTTGATATGACATCCTAGCTAAAGTAGTATCATTAGCAATAACAGTAGTATCAAACACAATTTGGAAAATAAAAGACTGTCATAACTATTAATGTTCTATCTTAATCTGTACAATCAAAATGTCTAATTATATTACAGAGCCAATTGTAAATTGAGAACTTGTGTTCAAAGTGTTTCTCCTTGGCGTAGTTGTTTTACCTGTGGTGGGAAGAGTTAAGAAGGATAGTAGATAAAACAAAGATAACTGAAAGGGAAGTAGAATCCAAGCTGGAGCAAAAGAGAAAGGTTAGGCAAGCTTGAGAAACTCAGGAAGAGGAGAGAAGAAAAAGAATGAGGGAATAAGCAAGGGATTAATATTGAACCTGGTCTCTCGGTTTGGGGTATGGGATTAGTTTTTTGTGGCTGAAGTTCTCCCCAGCTATTTAGAAAAGAGACAAAAAAGATAAGAAGAAGAAGAAAAAAAAAAAAAAAAGAAAAGAAATGAAAAACAGAAACGAGGAAGCCCCACCCACCTACTTCTATTCTGTGTGTCTTTGTTCCTAAGCACTGTGCTGGTTCACCCAACTTAACACCTACTGTTGCTTCTAACAGTTTCACACCACTAATCTGGGTCCACCCTGTCTCCCCTTGCTTGGGGCTCTGCTGTACAACTGACATACCCACTGGACTGTGTGTCTTCTTGTATAGTTCTCTTCCATCCCAGCAGCAGGGAAGGGAGGGGAAGTCTCTTGGCCTTTGAAATCTGAGTTTTTCCCACCCATTAGCTGTAATGGGCGGGGCCGATCTCTAGCCTTCTTCAGATTCATGGAACTTTAATCAGATATTTAAAAATCTTGTTTCTATATATATTATTTTCATTTTTAAAAAATACTGATTAATGAAAGCTCCTGGCCTTAACATTTTTTAAGTATGTGTTTAGCATCTTTATTTTTTATTTGAGAAGATATTGAGTACTTATATTATTAGGAGTACATTAAGTGATTACTTTACAGATCAATTTGGTTTTGTTTTATTTTTTATTATTAGTATAAAATCGACCATGTATTTCAAAGCCTCAAAGAGTTGTATTCTCTTAACATGAAAATTGAAATTCTGGAAATTTATTTGAGGAAAGATGACACAATTTTGTACACAAGCATTTTTGTAACAATGCAGTAACCAATGTTTTTTGAAAGACAAAGCATTCATTATATAAATTTACAACATACATAGAAAGATATATTACAAAATGTTATGTTCTATGTATTCCTAAATTTTACTAACACAACAATTAAATATACTATTTCAAAGAAGAGGAAGTATGATATACATGACAACCTCAACACTGATAAAGTATAAATCAAAACAATGGGAATAACTAATATGTTTAACAATATGGAGTTGGTTAAGTAAATACGTCATCATATTAAATACTATAAATCTCTTCAAGTTATATTTTATGAGACTAGTGATATAGAAAAATGTTGTAATATATTAAGTGAAAAGGGTCATTAAAATTATGTATATAAGATGATACCATGGGCCAGCCAAATAAATAGCTCAGCAGATTAAAGTGCCTACAAGCAGGCACAAGGGCGGGGGATTCAATTCCCAGGCCTGCTGTGCCGGTGCCACCCCCAGGGCGTGCTGAGAGGGCAATTGAGACTGGGCATAGTGGCGTGTGGAACTGGGAATACTATATGTATGTATATATATATATATATATATATATATATATATATATGGATTAAGGAATTATAAGGAATACTATATATATATATATATATATATATATATATATATATATATGGAGAGAGAGAGAGAGACTATGCCAGCTTTTTTCTTTTTTATATTTTAGGGAAGGGTCTACAGGGTGTTCAGGGTCTCACTATTAGATCAGGCTTATAAAGATGATGCCAGCTTTTTTCTTTTTTGTATTTTGGGGAAGGGTCTACAGGATGTTCAGGATCTCACTACTAGATTGGACTTCTACCTGTTTACAGCCTCCCAAGAGCTGGGATTACAGGCGTGTACTATTATGCCCAGTCTCCAATGCCATCCCAGTGCAACCCAGGAGCAGGACGAGCACGGCAGGCCAGAGATCAAACCCCTGGACCCTGTGCCTGCTTGCAGGGACTTTAATATGCTGAGCTATTTGGCTAGCCACCCCCCCCCTTTTTTTTTTTTTTTTTTTTTTTTGAGCTGTATCTCAATCCCCTTTTTTAAATTTTGAGACACTCTGTTTTAATTACTTTTCTCTCGTTGCTGGGACAAATACCTGACACACAAAATGAGGGAAGGAAAAGTTTATTTAGCTCACAGTTTGTGGAAGTTTCAGTCCATAGTTGGCTGGCTGGCCCAAGGCTGAGCGGAACACAGCAGAGAGCATCCAGTTCATGGTGGCGGAACAGCAACAAAATGGTGACAGAGGCAGCCAACCAATCAAGGCAGCAGAGCAACAGCTTGAGTCTGTCTCTCTGTCTCTCTTTATAATACATCAGGCTCTCTGCCTTAGCTTATCTGTCTCAGGCCACACATATGATTCCCAGCAGTACTCAGACCCATAATCTCATCACTACTAAAATACATAATCCCAGTGGATCATGGATCAAGTCTCAAACTCTAGAAGTCCCACCTCATGATTTCATGAGGCTTTGCGGGGGACAACTAGACATAAACCATAACACAATCTCACAAAGGTGTCCATGTAGGGCTTGAGGTTGTGGTTTTCCTGCCATAACTTCTGTAAGTATAGAGGTATGAGCTTTCTTTCTTTCTTTCTTTCTTTCTTTCTTTCTTTCTTTCTTTCTTTCTTTCTTTCTTTCTTT